>JAUUTY010001294.1:0-70155 GCA_030979885.1 Lolium multiflorum
CCTGAAATGTACTTGCAAAACATACCGGAGGTGGTCTCCTTTTGGTGAAGTAAGCACCACACCGGCACCTAGACCCTCCTTGAGCTTGGATCCATCAAAGTGCATTTTCCAGTACTCTATCCTCTGATCCGGCGGTTTGTATTGCATCTCCGCCCAATCAACAAGGAAATCAGCCAAAGCCTGTGACTTTATGGCATCTCTTCTTTCATACACCGGCACGTATGGTGATATCTGGATTGCCCATTTTGCAATCCGGCCGCTGGCATCTTTGTTGCACATGATGTCGGAAATTGGTGCTTCGCTCACCACTTTCATGGGGTGCTCCTCAAAGTAGTGCTTGAGCTTGGTGGCGGCCATGTACACGCCATAAGTCATTTTCTGGAAGTGAGGGTAGTTTTGTTTTGAGAGAGAGAGAGCACCTCGCTCAGGTAGTATACCGGCCTCTGGACGGTTTTTCCTTCCTCTTCTCTTTCAACCACAACCACTACACTCACAACCCGGTTTGTTGCTGCTATGTATAACAGCATAGGCTCCCTTTCTAGAGGTGAAGCCAGTATGGGTGCTGTGGCTAGCATCGTTTTTAGCTCCTTAAACGCTGCGTCTGCCTGAGGGGTCCAGACGAACGTGTCAGATTTTTTCATGAGAGCATAGAGTGGCAGAGCTTTTTCTCCCAACCTGCTTACAAACCGGCTCAGCGATGCCAAGCTTCCGGTAAACTTTTGCACATCTTTTAACTCTCGAGGGATAGCCATTCTTTCTATCGCCCGGATCTTTACCGGATTAACCTCTATGCCCCGGCTTGAAACCAGGAAACCGAGCAACTTGCCGGCAGGGACACCAAAGGTGCATTTTGCCGGATTGAGTTTCATCCGGAACCGCCTTAGGTTATCGAATGTTTGCCGGATGTCATCGATTAAAGTGTTCTTTACCTTAGTTTTTATCACGATGTCATCCACATAGACTTGCATTTTTCCAATTTGATCAAACAAGCATTTTTGCATACAGCGCTAGTACGTTGCACCAGCGTTGCGCAAACCAAAAGGCATAGTGACATAGCAATAAGCCCCGTGCGGGGTAATGAACGCAGTTTTTATTTGATCTTCCTTTTTCAAGGGAATCTGGTGGAAACCGGAATACGCATCCAGGAAGGACAACAACTCACACCCAGCGGTTGAATCAATCACTTGATCGATTCGTGGCAAAGGAAAAGGATCTCTTGGGCAAGCCTTGTTCAGGTTGGTGTAGTCGATGCACATGCGCCACACCTTTGGAGCTTTTGCCTCCAGGTTCTCATCTTTCTTCTTTTCAACCATTACCGGATTGGCCAGCCACTCTGTGTGCGTGACCTCCACAATGAATCCGGCAACAAGCAGCTTGGTTACCTCTTCTCCTATGATCTTTCTTCTGTCTTCAGCGAACCGACGCAGTGGTTGCCGCACCGGCTTGGCATCTTTCCGGACGTTTAGAGAGTGCTCAGCCAGCTCCCTCGGAACTCATCAGTTGACCAGGCAAAGATATTCCGATTCTCACGGAGGAAGCTGACGAGCGCGCTTTCCTATGCTTGGTCAAGGCCGGCACCGATACGAACGGTGCGCTCTGGGTAAGCCGGATCCAGCACAATGTTCTTTGTTTCATTGGTTGGCTTGAATGCCGGTGTGCCCATGTTTTCACTCATTGCTGCTAAGCTCATTTGCGAGGATTGAGCCAGCGCAACAGCTGTCTGCATTCTTTTCTTTTCCTCCGCGATCACCAGCGATTCTGCTAGGTTTGATCCGGCAGATGCAGTTTCCAGTGAGATCTTATAGTTTCCCACCACAGTCAATGGCCCACGAGGTGCCGGCATCTTCATCTTGAGGTAAGCCGTATGAGTGGTGGCCATGAAAGCAGCCAACGCCGGTCTCCCCAGCAATGCATGGTAGGGACTGTCTAGATCCACCACCTCAAACTCCAGATTTTCCACCCGACAATTGTCACGTCCTCCAAATGCCACGTCCACCCGAACTTTTCCTATCGGGGCACAGGACAAGCCAGGGACGATCCCATGGAACGTTGTGCGCGTTGGCTGAAGCATGTTTTCTGTTATGCCCAGCGTTTGCATGGTGTGCTTGTACATGATGTTGATGCTACTGCCATTGTCTATCAGCACCTTGCTGAACTTCACTCGAGTTTGCGGCCCTTTCATGATTGGGTCCACAACAAGAGCATATCCACCCGGATTTGGCATGATCTTTATAAACGGACACTGCCGGCGCACCAGATAGTGCGCCGGCGATATATCAGCTACTGCCGGCGCACCACCCTGCTTCGCCGGCAAAGATCTATTCCACCGGCGCACTATCAGGTGCGCCGGCAGTAGTGCTTCCAGCACTGGCGCATGCTACGTGCGCCGGCAATGTTTCATTTAGGTGCGCCGGCAATTAATTCGAAAATTCTTTTTTCCACTTTTTTCCAGCATATTACAATACAATTTTGACAGCAGTATATATTTACAACGCAGTTCATATTTATACAGTATTACATGCAATATGAGAAGCACATAGAGAGCCAAGTTTCATTTCGGTATCAGTACACAAATACGCAAGTCTCGTTTCGGAATGTGTTGATTTCATACAACACATGTGCATATGCAACACCGAACGGCGAAGTTTCACAAAGTTAGAAGTCTTGGTACATAGTCGTCACAAGTATCGTCATACACCTCACAATGTAGGTCCTAACCTAAACTAGAATCACATAGAACATGACCAACATGGTCATGACCATCATCACGAAGGCCATGGTCTTCATCCGGTTCCTCCTCATGTCCCTCATCTCTCCCGCTAGATAACGGGCGTATCTTCCTTCCGCCTCCACCCTAGTGGGGTATCCCTTGTAGCTGTTGCCGCTGAAGCGGTGCACCTGTCTCCGACAGTCCTCCCAGTCGTCGTAGACTCCAGGAACCCTCCCCTTGTACACGACATATGTCGTCGGCATCTCCATTCACAAGACAAGTAAAACGTTAGTACCAATGCAATGAACAAGTGCCAACTCAAATAAGAGACAAGTAGTATGAACTAAATAGCATGTGCCTCATACTTTGTTGGTCGAAATAAATAATAACATACAGGGATGGGGTCAGTGAGGCTAGGTAGGATGCACAATAGATTGATATTTGTGGCCATCACACCAAGCCTCCCTGGCCCCACCCCGGAGTGTACAAGTGACCGAACATTTTAATCATCGGCCAATGCAATTAAGAAGTGCGAACTCAAATAGAAGACAAGTAGTACGAATTAAATAGCGTGCCTCATACTTTGTCGGTCGAAACAAATATTAACATCCAGGGATGGAGTCAGTGAGGCTAGGTAGGATGCACAATAGATTGATACTGTGGCCGTCGCACCAAGGCTCACTGGCTCCACCCCCGAGTGTACGATTGACCGAACATTCTAATCATCGGCGAACTCCAAATACGAGGCAAGTAGTGGTCGAGTAAATGCAAATAATTATTAAGGTATCTACGCCATAATCTTGAAATATATAGCAAAGTAAATGAAACTATAGACACATGTTCACATGCACATTCATACAACTAAATAAAAGCAACTAGTCGATTCTATGGGAATATATAGCAATTATTACAGTACGGAAGTTCAAGGACATATCGTTCAAGCTTTAGCAAGTGTTCCCGTCGTAGGATCAGGTTGTACGCCTAGGGGGAATGGACGGCAGCCCTCAAGCGAGTTGAACGGCCTCTCATCACGCGACATCTCCAAGCGGAGGTCTATCTCGTCATTAGGTGGTAGACCATAGCCGTAGAAGAACTCGCCAGACCTACTGTTGACATCCTGCAGGATTATCGTGCAAATGAACTGCTGGATGCGACCCCAGTTCTTTCTAATCTCTCTATCAGGGACATCCGCCATGTTTGCAAACCTGTTTCTGAGATTATCTGGCAGCAACATGTCATCTGCGTACTTTATGTACTCCTGCATCTGAAGGATGGCGTACCACGCGTCCATCCCATTGTCGGGCGTCGACTGCCTGAGGCAGGGGAAGTTGGTTGTGTGGGTTAAGACGAAGCCTCCTCGGGATTTCCTCTCTACTTTGAGGGGGCCTGCCTTGTTGGCGAAGCCAGTGAGAGCATCATTGAGAAGGGCCTGATGTGGGAGTAGTCTTTCTTCCGGTCCCTACCCGAGTCGAGATAGACTGCATGCGAGTGTTGCGGGTGCACGACGATGAGGGTGCAGTACATGTCTCTGCGGAAAACACACGGATTAACCTTTGGAAATGCAAATGGAGATATAGGATAGAATGGTGATGGGGGACTAGCGAGTGATTACTTACTCGGGGAAGTAAGGGATGAGAATGGCGCCCTTCTTAATGTTCGCCATCATCCTCGACCTGCTGGGTGGCAATCGCGCGATCCCCAGGGTTGCAGATGATGCTCTCCCGCATATAGAAGGGGTCCATGATCGCGATGGTCGGCGTCCCCTCCTTAACAATCTGGGAAGACATGCTAAGAGCAACTAGGCGAACCACACTAAAGTGGAGCGCTTGCATGCGATAGATGCTGAAGATGTCGTTGAACCGGATGAAGCACAAGTCCGCGGGGTACTTCTCGACGAAGTTCATGCCAGTTGGCACCTTCGCCACCAAGAGAGGGTAACCAGGATCTTTTGATTTGAGAAGAAGGTTCTCCACATGCAAGACAGTCTCATGCAAGCTCCTCATATCCGGGGTGAGTTTCTTCACGACATGCTCCGGCAGCATCGGTTGACCCAAGTGATGCAGAGGTCGCCAATTGTTTGGCAACTTGTCAAGGAGTGGGACCTTGTCCTTGGATTTGGCCGCCGCCGCCTTGTCTTTGGCGTCCTTCTTGTTTGCCCTCTTCCTCTTCTTGGGTTGTAGTGCTGGACCATCCATCGCCGTAGTGGCCGTAGCACGGAGTGTGTTTGGGCTCAACATATTTTTGACGGCGGCGGTGGCGACCTCCTCGGGATTTTCCTCCTCAGCCGTTTCTTGAGAATCGAACAGCTTCTTGGAGCACACATATTTCAAGCCCGGCGCATCCTCATGGACAACTTGTGAAGACGTAGGAATATCCCATTGGAAGTTGTCACGTTCATATTCCTCGGCCTCTGGCGCCAGCTGGCTGTTGTGGTGGGGCGCTGACCTGCGCAGCTGGCCGTTCTGGTGGGGCGATGACCACGGGCGCCGCTGGCTGTCGTGGAGGGACGCTGACATGTGGCGCCGCAAGGTGCTTGTCTTTGCTTGTCGTCGACCCCGAGTAGGTGTTGATCCTAATTAGGGTCTTCGGCCATAGCAGTAGCCAACCCTTCAGTGAGGCCAGATTCAACGGGCTATCATCATCGGCACCATGCGGTTGATTAGGAGGAAACAAATCCTCATAGCCAGGTAACGCCCGATCCACTTCAACCCGGTAAACGTCATCCGCCATATCTCGTGTGTGCCACTTCTTATCCAGGGGCCGAATGATGGACCCCCTCGCGACGTCTTTGATTTCGTCGTTTACTCTCATCAAAAAGGTGCATGGCGTCGAGAGCGCCTGCGAGAACATGTGTATGGCGTTAGAGAGAGGGCAAGGATGATGAAACTAATATATTAACTTGATGTACACATTAGTTAATTACCTTGAGGGCGTTGAGCTCGGCTAATGTCGACGGGCCAGCACATGCGGCGGCGGGCGTGCAAGTGATGGAGGGGCTGCTACCCGGCATGGACGGTGAATCCCTAGCACCAGCGACATTGCCGGCGGCCGGAGGAGTCTCCATTATAACATTGTCATTGCCGGCGGACGGCGGCACCATCGAGTTGCTGCCGTTGAAGCTAACCACTTGCATTTTCGGGGGGGGGCCTTGTTTGCCACCCTCATACCACGCTTGTAGAGCGTTGAAATCTGCTTGGACTCCAGCGGCGACTTCAGCTTTGACTTCAGGTACGAGCGTAGCTTTGAGTTGCGGTACCAGTTGCGGTACCAAACCAGCTTGGACTTGGGCTAGGATTGACTCCCTCATTTCCTCCGCCTCCCGCTGCTTCCTCTCATTACGCGCATTTTTATCGGCCGCAGACGACAAGCCATAGTGACCATGCTTGTAGCCTGTACCGGCGCCAGCCACACGGCCTCTATGCGGCCTTCTCATCGGTGAATGCTCATTAACGATGTTTAGCGCCCGTACGAGAGGCTTGTCCCAGGCTACCCTGCCCGTCGACGCCTGGGACGAGGAGCCTTCGTCACCTTGGGAGGATTGAGAAAGTCTTTGTCTTTCTTCTTCCTGCGGAAGAAACGCGAACCATTTAGAAATGTTGCTACTATTATATGAACGATACTTGATCTAATAAAACCGGTAAATTGCTTACCAGTTTTTTCTCCAACGCCAGGACCTTCTGGTCGTTCGTGAACCAAATTATGTCGGTTACGACCTTCGGGTCCGTGACAAGTTCCCCGGTTAGTTTCTTCTTATGGTACCGGGACCTGATGAATCTTCTTTCAAGCGGGTCCTTGTACTTGAGCCAGGGGTTCTCAATGCCGGCATTTACATACGCCTCGTCCTCCTTCGCCCAATAGGGCTCCTTTCCCTCGTACCCACGGCTCCCAAGGTTGTGGTTGCCGATGTTAAGCTCCCGCATTTCCTTCCCCCACAACTTGCGATTCTTGGTTGCTTGTAGCTCTTCATTGGCCACAAAAGCATCAAAGTCCGCCTGGGTGACATGCGGAAAGGCGGAGTGGACCTCTTCGAAACCTTTGCCCTCAGCAATCAGCCTCCGCACCATGTACTTATAGCTGCTGAGGTGTTTGGTGAACTTCAGGAGGGCTTGTGAGTTCACAATGTTGTTGGTTTGATGACTGGAGGCGTAGTCGCCTAGGAACTTGTATCGTGCGTGCAACCTCGCAATGAGCTGGGCTCGCAAAGGCGCTTTGCTCTCAGCTCGGAGGTCCGTCTCGTTGAGATTGACGACCTCTCGGAGGATACATGCCAGTTGGTTGCCGTACCCCTTGGCAACATCCTTAGGCAACACCGGCAAACCACTGGCGGGGTCCACCTCTGTGACTGTGTCTCTGCCGGTGCCGACCGTGTTTTGGCGCCTTGCCTTCCGCGGCCTCTTGGCTCCACTTGTCCCGGTGCCACTACTCCCGGCGGCGGCGCTAGGATCGTCGCCGCTTGTCTCGCCGCCACCCCCGGCGGCGCCGGTTGCCTCATCGCCGCTAGGCTCGTAGGTACTACCCCCGGCGGCGGCGCTTGCCTCGTTGCCGCTCGGCTCGTCGGCACTACCCCCAGCGGCATCCTCCATCTCATGGTCCTCGTCGCCGCCAACACCAGCGGCCTCGGCATCCTCCTCCGTCCTAAAGAAGTGCCGATTGTAGTGCTCCTCTAACTCTTCTTGAGACGACATGGTGGCTTGCACTAATAGAAGATGAAAAAGAGTTAGAATTCACGGAAAAATTCGGCATGACCTTTGCTAAAAATTGGTCATGCCGAGTGCTAGAATTGCCGGAACGGAAATGAATCGACATTCCGGCACTCAATAGCAACTCAATCCCTGTAACAGAAATGCAAACATAGAAATGCCATAACCATAACCATAACCATCTCCATAACCATGCCATCACCATAACCATCACCACATAAATTACAGTAGCTAGCTTTTTAGCATATACATTACAGTGGCATTTTACATCAGCATAAAAATAACACTTGACAACCTCCATTTAAAACCAGAGAATGAACATATTGAATAACACTTGACAACCTCCATCAAACTCTGCTTAGCAGCATCATACACTCCACCTAGGCTAATTCCAAATTCAACCGAAGTATGGGAACAATCAAATAAGACCATAAATTGCATAGCTAATCAAATATGTTGGGTGAAACTTCCATGTGCACTTTCTGTGCTACCGAGATAACATCTCTTCCTTTGTACATGCTGAGAATTTTTCAAACTAGAAAACAAAGATGTATATATAGCAACCATCTTACCACACTATTTCATGATTCAGCAAAAGTGTTTACAACAGGTAAGATCACAAACTATAGAGGAAATCAAACAAGCCAGCAAACAGTCAAGCTTAGTATATAAAGCATTTTCATCTAAACCAACTAAACCAACATATATAAAGTTCATTTTCAACTTGATTGCTATAATATAAAGCATTTTCATCTAAACCAACTAAACCAACATATATAAAGTTCATTTTCAACTTTATTGCTATATCATTTAAAGCTACTGCATCATTTTATTTCTAGTTGAAAAATTACAGAGAGCATTTCATATATATAGCATGAACCATTATGAAACCAGAGAATAAATGCAGTAGCATTCTTTTCTCCTATGAACTTTATATGAATTGGCAGTACCATAACCAAAATGCTAGCATTTTTAAACCAGAGAACACCAGTCAAGATGCTAGCATTTTCTGGGCATTTTATAAATGGTTTGGTGAGCTAAACCTGCTGCTTCTTTACCTAGCAAACCAGAGAATGCATTTAATCAAGAACTAACATACTGCTAGCATTCATTTTCCTTTTTCAAACCAGAGAACAAATTAACCTATGAATTTCATTCATATTATTAGCATGAGCATGCAACACCATTTAGCAAAAGCATGAGCATTTTATTTTCATTTAACCATTTAGCAAAACCAACATATATAAAGTTCATTTTCAACTTGATTGCAGTAGCATAAGCATGAGCATTTTATTTTCATTTAACCATTTAGCAAAACCATTTTCATTTTCATTTTCATTTTCATTTAATGAAGAACTAACATACCTGCAACTAAAATCATTTTCTTGTTTGAACCAAACCTCTGTTCATTTTTCTTTTTTCATGTTTGAACCAAACCTATGTTCATTTTCTTTTTTCCTACTGCAACTTCCTTTTTTGCTACTGCTAGCAATTAACCTCCTATGAACATAAAGAACCAAAACCAGAGAACAATACTGCTAGCTTTTCAAACCAATTTTAGCATTCAAACTTCCTTTTTGGGCAATTTTGTTGCACATCAAATTTTAGCTTTTCAAACCAATTTTAGCATTCAAATTTAACCAGGGTATTAAACACGAATTAAATGAACCAGGGTATGAGACGAGGAAGAACCCTAACCGGCTTGGGTCACCGGAGATGAGGAAGAACCCTAGCTAAACAGAGAGGGAAGGGGGAGGGAAGGGGAGAGGGAAGGGGAGCGGGAAGCTCACCAATGGCGCGCGGCTCCTTCTTCTCCAACGGCGGCGCCGACGTCCCCTCGCGCGCGGCACCTCCTTCTCCAATGGCGCGCGGCACCTCCTTCTCCACGGGTCTTCCGCGGCGGCGTACGGGGCAGGTGGTGGGGGATGGTCGAGGGGATGGTGGAGGGCGGTGGCGGGGCGCAGAACGGCGGCGCTCGAGAGGGGGACTTGAGGTGGCGACAGAACGGCGGCGCTCGACGGTGGGGGTTGGAGATGTGGCTGTGCGGGGAGAAGAAGGGGAAAAAAGGTTAAGTCCTAATTACAGCTGATCCAGGGTTATTGCCGGCGCACCACATACCTGGTTCGCCCGGGGACAAGTATACCCCCGGCGAATTAATAAGCCTGGTGCGCCGGCAATAACCCTGGATCAGCTGTAGTATTTTTTTTCTCTTTATTGTATGTTTCTTTTCTTTTTAAAATTTATTTCTTTTCTCTTTATTGTATGTTTCTTTTCTTTTACCCCAAATACTGTAGTATTTTATTTTTCTTATCTTTTCAAGATAATAATGAAGCAATATGCATGAGTTATGTAAAAACATGAAGATATATATATGAGTTATATATACATACACAAAATATTGACCAACACAATATTAATTAGTCATACATAAAATATTGGCCATGACCATATGAGTAGTTATGAATTACACAAAATATGAGTTATAGATTGCAAATAAATTTTTACATCATTGATTGAGAAGAGTGTTTCGCTTTCTTCTTGCTTTTCTTGCTCGTCGTTGAATAATTTAGCCCCGTGTCGTGACTTCTTCTTTTGAAGGGTCGACCTGACCTCGGTAGCGTGGTCCTGCTTCTTCTTGTGGTGTATGTTGTGTCTTCGTCCTCGGATTCTTCCATCATTGGGTCTCCGACTTGTCCTTCGAAGTCTTCCTCGTTGGCGACTCCATCCATTCCGATGATGGTCCTCTTGCCTCTCCTCACGATAACACGGCTAGGCCTGGATGGGTCGGTTATGAAGAAGCATTGGTGCACGTGTTCTGCCAGTACCCATGGCTCATTCTGCGCGGTGGCGTTCGTGGACTTTGATTTGTTGGCTTTGGGTAGAAACATGGTGGTGAAATACCGGTCTTCTTTTGTGACGCTCTTAGCCCATCTGATACGGAACATCGGCACTTTCTCCCCAGCGTAGCTAAGCTCCCAGATTTTCTCGATTCTTCCGTAGTATCTAGTCTTTACGTCACCCGTCCAGGAATCCATCGTTACCCCTGAGTTCTGGTAAGCACTGTTCTTGTCTTTTTCTTCCGTGTAGAATGTGTACCCGTTGATATCGTACGCTTGGTAAGTCATGATGTTGGGCGCGGGGCCATGTGACAAGGCCAATACTAGTTTATCCTTGTCAGAATCCATTGGTGGGGGATTAGCATCAATGTGGTCTTTGAACCAGCGTGCGAAAGAGGAGTTGTGCTCTCTGTATATTTCTGCTTCCGTCATCATCGGCTTGCCACTGTTCTCTATCATGGTTTTGTGCTCTTTCAACCAAGGATCGATCAAGTCAATGTGTTGTAGCGCTACTAAGTTGGCCCTGTCAAAGTCGGAACTCCGACCAGACATGTGCACGTGCAGTTCCTTCCTTCCATTTTTGTGGCCTACTCCCTCGAACCTACGGAGGTACTTGTTTTGAGGCAAACCAACAGGGTCCTCGATGTCTAGATAATTCGTGCAGAAAGAGATGCACTCTTCGGTGAGCCAGCCATGTACGATGCTTCCATGATGTGACCTATTACGAACGTATCCTTTAATGACCCCATTCATTCTTTCAAACGGCATCATGTTGTGTAAGAATGCCGGCCCTAGACTGACGATATCATCCATGATATGGACCAACAGATGGACCATCACGTCAAAGAATGCAGGCGGGAAGTACATCTCCATCTCACATAGGATCACCACGATCTCTTCCTGGAGCCTTGCGAGTTTCTTCACGCTTATCGACTTCCGAGTTATGACGTCGAAGAAGTTATAGAGCCCAGTCAGCGTTGCACGGACATGGTCATCCATTATACCTCGGATTGCAACCGGAAGAATCTGCGTCATCATCACGTGACAGTCATGAGACTTCATGCCGCTGAAGTTTCGTTTCTTGGGGTCCAGGTATCTGCTTATTAGCCCGGAGTAACCGAAGGGCACTCTGACTCCTACAAGGCAATTGAAAAATTGCTCGGCCGGACTAAAAGTGAAGCAGGAGGGGGACAGTAATAGTCTGGCTGCTTAATCCTTTTGCGCTTCTGACCGCCGTCCGCCTCCTCCTCCGACTGTCCCTCTTGGGCCGGCGGGATCTGAAGCTCTTCCCTGATGCCCAAAACTTTCAGGTCGTGTCTTGCTTTCGGCCCATCTTTGGTCCGGTCCGGCATGTTGAGAAGAGTGCCAAGCAAGCTCTCGCACACGTTCTTTGTAATATGCATGACATCAAGGCAGTGAGGTGTATCGAGAATTTTCCAGTACGGCAAGTCCCAAAACACGGACCTCCTTTTCCATACACCAATGAGCGGCGTCGTTTCCTTTTTCTTCTTCTTCTCTCCAGGCTTTTGACGAATCTTTCCCGGCGCAGGGCACTCCTTCCAACCTTTCAGTAATGTATCGATCTCTTCGCCGCTCTTCTTACGTGGAGGTCCTCGGGGTTCATTTGTACCATCGAACAGATCTCCACGCTTTCTCCACGGGTCAGTTTTCTGTAGCCACCTTCGATGCCCCATGTAAACTGTTTTCGAAGAGCCATCCTTACCAAGCTGCAAAAACATCGTCTCTTCCATGCACCTGACACATGCCTTGTGTCCATGGCACACCTGGCACGAAATGTAACCGTATCCGAGGTAGTCCTGCACCGTCGTGATCAACGCGGCTCTCAAAGGGAAATTTCTTCCTCGACGGCGTCCCATGTATCTACCCCTTCCTCCGCCCACAACGTTTCAAGCTCCTCCTTTAATAGTTCGAGATACATGTTGATATCGTTTCCTGGCTGTGTCGGCCCTTGAATTAGCATACTCATCTGTATGTACTTCCTCTTCATGCACAGCCAGGGCGGGAGGTT
This sequence comes from Lolium multiflorum, assembly GCA_030979885.1. NCBI lineage: Eukaryota > Viridiplantae > Streptophyta > Magnoliopsida > Poales > Poaceae > Lolium > Lolium multiflorum. The sequence continues at coordinate 12,277 of JAUUTY010001294.1, forward strand.
GTAGATCCATACAAACACGGGCCATGTGCTATGTGTGCTGCTCTGGTTTCCGAACGGATTGAATCCGTCCGTGCTCGCACCCAACCTGATGTTTCTGGGATCTGCCCCAAAACTTCCGAATTCATTGTCTAATGCTTTCCACTGGCTTGCATCCGAAGGGTGCGTCAGCACTGGGTGCTCAATCCGCTCTTTATCATTCAACACTGCCTCCTTTCTTTCTGCGTGCCAGCGCATGAGCTTTGCTTCCTTGCGGTCCGCGTAGAACCGTTGAAGCCGGGGGCGAGCGGGAAGTACCACACAACTTTCCGAGGAGCTTTCTTCTTCCCTTTCTTGTACCGTTCAGCTTCACACACAGGACATTTGGTCTTGTCCATGTGCTCCTTGCGATACATGATACAGTCGTTGATGCAGGCGTGATACTTTTCGTGGGGTAAGTCGAGAGGGCACGTGATTCTCTTGGCCTCGGCTAGACTACCAGGACACGTGTTCCCGGCAGGAAGGAGATCTTTCACGTATTCCAGGATGTCGTCGACGCTTGTGTCCGTCCATCCGTGTTTCGCCTTCATCTGCAGCACATCGAGAGCTACTCTCAAGCGAGACTCCCCCAACCCGCGACCTGAGTCGTACAACGGAGTATTCGAGTCTATCTCCAGTTGCTCAAGCTTTGATTTCCGCTTGGCGCCTTTCGTCTTTTCGAGAAGCAGATCTTGAAGATGAGGGTCCCGCACGACTGAAGCTAGCGGCACCTCTTCGTCGTCAAGGTTATTGTCGTCGTCAAGGTTATTGTCGTCGTCAAGGTTATCGTCATGTGCGACAAACTCTTCATCGTCATCAGTATCATGATGCCCTCCTTCTTGCCGGCCATTTTTACCACCTGCCGCCGTCGCCCCATTGACCTCCGCGCCATCATCACTCATCCATTGAGTGTGTCCATGCATGAAACCATTAGTGAGCAGGTGCCCCTGCAACTTGCCTGAATACGGGTCAAACCATTTCCCTCGTTTGCATCTCCGGCACGGACACAATACCTCCGTGCGGTTATTTTCATACATGTCGATGATCGCGTGTTTCAGATATCTCATCACGATGCTTTCACTCATCTCGATAACCATTATCGCCTGCATGGTAAGATTACATAATTCATTAGAACCATGCATCCGTCGGTAGTTTTCACGGAAAATTTCGGCATGACCTTCCTACACGGTAGGACATAGGAGCGCCAGAAATGTGCCGAAACGGAAACTTGAAGAATCAACATTTCGGCGCAACGTTGGCAACTCATTTTCAACGCCAACACACACACAAGCACAAGCACAACATATATATATGCCACACACGAGAGATTTTCTTCAAATGTCCAACATACATCGATTTCATTCCTTAATTTGTTCATTAATCACCTATTTGTTTGATATATTCGTCGATGAGATCGAGACGACGCGCCGCGACAATGGCGTATGGAAGCCGACTTTCTAGATCTAGATCTAGATTGAGCGGTCAATGCGGGATAGTAGATCTAGATCTACATAGGGGGATGTGGGAGATGCATGTAGGAAGGGAAGATTTGCTCAAAAATTTTGATTTTGTTTGGTCAAATTGGTGAAATTGGGGATAGAAATGGGCAAAAATGAGCTGGGTTGGGAGAAGGCTCGGGTTGTGTGGAGAAGTGGAGTGTAGTGAGTGAGTGATCGTTGCTGGTGGTGGCTGAAATAACTGCCGTGTTATTGCCGGCTTTTTGGACTATGGTGCGGCAACATATAACCCTTTCGGCTATATCTGTAGGGCTAGGCCCAAGAATCATTCTTGGCGCAGACCCCGGTGGGCGCTGGCAACCTTTCCACCGGCGCACCACCAGGCGGTGCGCCGCAACACCCTGGCCTGGCCAGACCGGCCCGGGCCATGCGGAAATAGCGCGCGATTCTTTCCCCGTGGCGCGGGCAGATAGCCTTCACTCGCGCGGCGCGGCTGGGGTGGTCAGAAAGCCATTTCCAGGATGCACAAGGTAGTGCGCCGCACCACGCCTCCACCTATAGGCTTTTCCCTAGTAGTGACAAGAGCATACCACCCGGGTTCGGCATGATTTTGGGGTGATCCTTGATCGACCAAGCAATTTCCTGGTTGGACCACTGCATGTACTTGGGCACTGCCGGCATCACGGCATTTACTTCCATGGAGCGGCGATGCACACTTTGCCGGTCTGTTGGCTCAGTGACAAAGACAACACAGCACAGATGCGGATCTTCGTAAACATTCCGGCCTAAAGGTGCCGGTGGAGGTGGCTGGTTATCATTTTGCTCCACCCGGTTAACTTGCTGGTACTGCTGCCGGTTTGGCTGCACCGGTAAGGCGTTTGCCCCGGTAAGTGGTGGTGGTGGCGGTAGCTGTTGTTGCTGCTGCGGCATGTCTTGCGGTGGCCGCGCATCTTTCACTGTTCCTTTTTGCATCAAGTACTTGGTCCGTTACAATCCTTTGTCCAGATAAGCAGCCGGATGTCCGGATTAGCGTGTGCCAGCAGGTTGATCATGGCAGCTTCCATGGTGTATTTCGCGGGTTCTTGCCAGTTTTTTTCTGGACCCAGGGTTTCTTTTCCACCCATTGTTTCTTAGGACCCGCCATAGCTCTGATCCGGTTTGCCACCTCGTTATCCCATTGGCCTCAAAGTTTTCTACCGCAGCCAGCAACAGCTGCCAGGCCAGTACCAACCAAATCAGGAAAATCTCTTCTTTGTTATTCGGTTGTCGGTGCTGTTAAGTGGCCTTGGTATTGTTCAGCTCCGGTTTACGCTGCTTGAATTTCGTTGGGTCTCCCAGCACGCCCTTAGCTATCCGCCGCGTATCATCGCGAGCGTTAGCCAGCGTATTGCGGCTGCAACTTTGCACAAGCGGTGAATATACCCATCAGCACGCTAAACCGAAGCAATGGCTTGTGCACCGATCACCTTCCCGGGAGTTCCTTGTGGTGTTCCTGCGAGCTAAGATAATCCCGGTCTGTTTCCGTTCAGTGACGCGCCCAGCGAGAGCAAATTCTTGTGCTTTGTTGTCTCGATGAAGTCTTCTTGAAATTGCTCACAAAGCCTCCTCAAATCAGCCAGCCCATTTATGCTTCCTGCCGGCAAGTTGTTTAGCGGATTCTTGCGGTCCAGCTAAAAAGCAGTGGTATGATCCTCACATTGCGCCGGTTTCCTCACCTCTGCTCTTGGTTCCTCCACCTTTCTGGCGATATACGCGGTCACGTAATCCCGCGAGCCAATCTTCCGGCTTTGTGGTGCCGTCATACGTCTTTGTGTCACGGGGCAACATAAAGTTGCGAACTGGTGGTTTTTCTTTCATGATCCTTGGGCCAAAACACTTTGGACCTGGAGGACCTTCCTCCTCGATCATTTCTGACAAGTATACTCTATCCAGACGGTGCCTCGCATCCCGTTCCGGTAGGTATCTTTCTCCCAAGCGTTCTCCCAACGGGTTCCGGTCTGCCGGTCTGGTGGAATCGGCTTCATCGTAACATTCCGGTACCGCGGCCCTTGCCTGCCGGTACCTTGGAGGATCTATTTCCTCCTCATCGTACGCTGCCCTTGCAGCCCGATAGTTTTGCCCGGTCTCATATCTACCGGCATGATTGTTTTCGGCATAGCCTCTGGCGTAGCCTCGCTCTGCCCCTTGGCTTTCTACCCTGACATCCAGTGTTGCCGACTTCTTAACTTTCCGGCAAAGAACCCGCGGATCGTACCACCGATCATCACTTTCACGCATTCACTTCTTTTTTCTGCTCCTTCTATCAGGATGGGGGAGGAATGGCTTTGCCCATGGGACTTACTCTGGCATTCTTTGTGAAGCAGCCAGTTTTGAGGCAGCCTTGTATTGAAACAGCCATTGCTCAGCATTTGCTGCTCTATGGTTTCAATAGCTCTCTAACACGCTCTTCTTCTGCTTTGCAGGCCTCTCCGGAAAGCGGCTCGCACAGCTCTCTGCAGCCTTGTGGCACATAGTTTATCCGGGCCGCTGCTATGCTGACTTCCACGATGCCTGCCAGTCTGAGCGCGCTCTTGCCGGTAGAATCTCTTTGCGCAAATCTTGATCTAGGTTGCGAGCTTTCGCGGTTTTCCCGGCATCCTAGCAACTTTTATCTTGAGCGCTAACAGAAGCAAAGCCATGGGCAGCGTTATACTCACGTACGGTTAGGTTCAGCTCGCGCTGCGCACGACGATGTCCGCACGCTCTCGACATCTTACGGCGCTGCGCCTCAGCTCCGCTGGCGCTGCCGGATCGATGTTACTGCGCGATGGGGTGGCGAGGGCGTTCATACACTTTGGAAGCGGTGTTTCAGTGGCGCGGATGATGCTCCGGCGTACTGCGCCCGCGCTCCAGCAGTCGCTTAACCGCACGGGTCGAAACACGGCGACCCATTTCGGCCGCGACCTCGCACCCTGCAAGCCACACGGTCCATCATTACCTCGGCGCGCTGCACGGCGCAGCGCTGCAGTAGGCATGGCGGGTCGGTGCCACCAGCACCGGCGAGGCGCCGGCGCACGGGGACGGTGCCGTGCAGCGGTGGCTGCCGAACTCGATGATGCGGCCGTTCTGGAAGACGCGCCGTTGGCGAAGCAGCCCGCGTTGTCGTTGATGAAGTCCATGGCGTAGATGCTCTGCACAACGCGGACACCGTACGCTCGAGGAGATCTCGACGCCCGCCCGAATGTGAACTCCATCAAGCGCCACTTCATGCCCCACGGTGGGCGCCAAGCGTCGTCGTGGTGAACGAGCAGATGCCATAGGATGGCTTAGGTGGGCCGAATGGACGCTAGAGGATTCGGGGAGGGTTTGCGATCGAGGTGGAAGAGATTCCGGATGGTTTCCTCAAGAACTCAGCCAAGGCCAGAGGTTGAAGAAGAAAGACACAAGGAAGAACTCCCTCTAGATCACCATGTTCATTGATTCACACAAGTTACAGGCTCTGCCTTCCTACACACGTACGTACGCCTGCGCCGCAAGGAGCTGCCCCCTCTCCTTATATAGGGGAGAGGGTGGCTTACAGAGCAAGAAACCCTAATGGCATCTTTGACTGGACAAACTACTTTTCGAGTTACTGTACAAAGCTACTTTAATCATGAGTGACGCAGGTCTTCTTTAATCGGGGCTGCTGATGTCCTCCGGCTTCTTTGGACGTCACCCCTCTCTTTGGCGCCAGGGCTCTGATTAAAGTCACTTTGCTAATCCCCTTTTTGTCTTGACTGGGGTTTTTTAGTTTCCGCCGGTGTCTCTCTTCCGGTTCTTACACCTTGTTCCCGAATATCCTTGCATTCCCGATTACCTGCTAGGCTTCCGGTAAGAACATTAAACCGTATCTTGATGGCTCAAACCATCCGGTTTGGCATGCCTTTGGCATACCGGGGGTTATCCCCCCAACAATCTTCGTCTCCTCTGTAGGTTCTTGCATATTTGTAACTGATCTGTGACTAGTACATTACTTTGTTTACTGCAGTGCTAACTGGTGGGAGTCTCCGGCAATCTGCGATTTCTTTCGAGAAGGCGCTACGTTTGCGAGTGTTGACATCCGTGGTGACAAGAGAGTTCTGTGGAGGACATGGCACATGGAGATTCCTTCTGAGTACTACGTCGATCTCCAGGACGAGTACTTCAAGTACACTGGTCATGCGAGGGCTGGCATGGCTACCATGGCAGCAAGACTCATTGATTCATGGTTCGGTGATATGAAGAAGAAGTTCCACCACCATCGGCACAGACTGTGGGGGGACTTCCCACTTCCAAATATGAACATCGAGTATGCAGCCATTGATGCTTGGGTCTCTTACGAGCTCTACCGCAAGATCGTGGTCGACAGAGTCCTGCTGATGGTGGATTGATCATCTCTTCTGCTGCATGACCCCCTGATCTTTTGGTTTGGTCTCCCTCCTGCGTGAGGTGCTTTTGGCTAGTAGTCCGTTCTTTTGAAACTGTAAATATTTTGCCATGATATGTTAACAATTGTCTTGGGAGGTTTCAATTTTATGTTGTGTACATCCTAGTACTTCAAAGTGCTAGTAAACTAAATGTTCAGAGCAGTAGAGTTCTTCAAAATCAAAACATACCAGACGTAAAAATCACCAAAAATTGTGATTCAAATTTTCTTTATGACTTTTACTCATTTATCTGAAATTTTTCATCGAAAAAATCTCAAAGTGGTGAACAATAACATAATATGGTGTCCCCATGGTGGACATGTGTCGAACGAGGGTTTTCGGACGAAAAGAGGGGAATCGCAAAAACTCGACCAAACCACCATGGATTTGGGGCATGATTTGGCACCTTGTGCACATTGTGATATGACACCTTGGTTGCTATGGGTTTTGATTTTTTGGAGTTGGTGGCATGGTGTCCCCATGGTGGACATGTGTCGAACGAGGGTTTTCGGACGAAATCGCCAAAAACCGACCAAACCACCATGGATTTGGGGCATGATTTGGCACCCTTGTGCACATTGTGATATGACACCTTGGTTGATATGGGTTTTGATTTTTTGGAGTTGGTGGCATGGTGTCCCCATGGTGGACATGTGTCGAGCGAGGGGTTTTGGACGAAAAGAGGGGGAAATCGCCAAAAACTGACCAAACCACCATGGATTTGGGGCATGATTTGGCACCCTTGTGCACATTGTGATATGACACCTTGGTTGCTATGGGTTTTGATTTTTGGAGTTGGTGGCATGGTGTCCCCATGGTGGACATGTGTCGAACGAGGGTTTTCGGACGAAAAGAGGGGAAATCGCCAAAAACTCACCAAACCACCATGGATTTGGGGCATGATTTGGCACCCTTGTGCACATTGTGATATGACACCTTGGTTTCTATGGGTTTTGATTTTTGGAGTTGGTGGCATGGTGTCCCCATGGTGGACATGTGTCGAAAGAGGGTTTTCGGACAAAAGAGGGGAAATCGCCAAAAACTCACCAAACCACCATGGATTTGGGGCATGATTTGGCACCCTTGTGCACATTGTGATATGACACCTTGGTTGCTATGGGTTTTGATTTTTGGGAGTTGGCATGGTGTCCCCATGGTGGACATATGTCGAACGAGGGGTTTCGGACGAAAAGAGGAAATCGCCAAAAATAGACCAAACCACCATGGATTTGGGCATGATTTGGCACCCTTGTGCACATTGTGATATGACACCTTGGTTGCTATGGGTTTTGATTTTTTGGAGTTGGTGGCATGGTGTCCCCATGGTGGACATGTGTCGAACGAGGGGTTTTCGGACGAAAAGAGGGGGAAATCGCCAAAAACTCACCAAACCACCATGGATTTGGGGCATGATTTGGCACCCTTGTGCACATTGTGATATGACACCTTGGTTGCTATGGGTTTTGATTTTTTGGAGTTGGTGGCATGGTGTCCCCATGGTGGACATGTGTCGAACGAGGGTTTTTCGGACGAAAAGAGGGGGAAATCGCCAAAAACTGACCAAACCACCATGGATTTGGGGCATGATTTGGCACTTGTGCACATTGTGATATGACACCTTGGTTGCTATGGGTTTTGATTTTTGGAGTTGGTGGCATGGTGTCCCCATGGTGGACATGTGTCGAACGAGGGGTTTTCGGACGAAAAGAGGGGGAAATCGCCAAAAACTCACCAAACCACCATGGATTTGGGGCATGATTTGGCACCCTTGTGCACATTGTGATATGACACCTTGGTTTCTATGGGTTTTGATTTTTTGGAGTTGGTGGCATGGTGTCCCCATGGTGGACATGTGTCGAACGAGGGGTTTTCGGACGAAAAGAGGGGAAATCGCCAAAAACTCACCAAACCACCATGGATTTGGGGCATGATTTGGCACCCTTGTGCACATTGTGATATGACACCTTGGTTGCTATGGGTTTTGATTTTTTGGAGTTGGTGGCTTGGTGTCCCCATGGTGGACATGTGTCGAACGAGGGGTTTTCGGACGAAAAGAGGGGAAAATCGCCAAAAACTCACCAAACCACCATGGATTTGGGGCATGATTTGGCACCCTTGTGCACATTGTGATATGACACCTTGGTTGCTATGGGTTTTGATTTTTTGGAGTTGGTGGCTTGGTGTCCCCATGGTGGACATGTGTCGAACGAGGGGTTTTCGGACGAAAAGAGGGGGAAATCGCCAAAAACGACCAAACCACCATGGATTTGGGGCATGATTTGGCACCCTTGTGCACATTGTGATATGACACCTTGCTTGCTATGGGTTTTGATTTTTTGGAGTTGGTGGCTTGGTGTCCCCATGGTGGACATGTGTCGAGCGAGGGGTTTTCGGACGAAAAGAGGGGAAAATCGCCAAAAACTGACCAAACCACCTTGGATTTGGGGCATTTAAAGTCACCACATTACCCTACAACAGAAGTTTCACTTGGAAAAAGGTTTGACAACCTCTTAGTGCAATTAGGTCAACCTAGGTTTCACCAAACACTCAAACTTTCATATAAAATTGAAAATTTGTTGAAATCTTTCCAAACCTTGTGTATTGGCCAATGTGTGGCTAACACTTTCCATGGAAAATAACAAACTAGAAAAAATTTGTTTCCCTACCAAAGCACTCACAAAAGTGAGGTGCGTAGTGAAAGATTATGCCCGTCTACCTCGAACGGGCAGTTCTTGACCATTTTTTGAGGTACATAACTTGAAATGGACTGAAATTTGGCATAAGGGTGCATCAACATGTGGGTAATGACGCTAGCATGCTATCTTGGCAGTTTGGTTTGAAAATTTTCAAAAATTCATCCCCTAAACTCAAGAAGAGGCTATGTGTGATCACTAATTCGTATTTCAAATATTTTAGAGTTTTTAATACCCATACTGAAAATTCTGTGCCAGCCCATCCGTCATGCGTGGGACCCATGTCAAAGTAATGGGAAAGTGGACTGACTACATGCAGCAATCCACGTTTTCACACCCACGCGTCAGACAGAGGAACCCAAACGGCAGCACCTACTGTATATCCATCGGCCCCATCGTCTCTCCCACCCGCAACTTCTATTCCCCAATCTCTGGCGAAAAACCCTGCTTGCACCTCCACCAGCGCAACACCGACCTCCCCTTCCACCGAAGATCCCGAAGATGAAGCGTGTTCGCGGAGACGAGCCGGAGGCGAGTGCGGTCGTCAACGTCGACAGAGGCGACGGCGAGGGTCCGGTAGTAGTCGACGTCGCGGAGGCGGGATCTTCTTCCGGAACTGGAGCCGCTCTTCGCCGCGCCGTGACCGTGGAGGGCTCCGCCCAACCGGCCGTGGTCGCCGTCGCTGATGAGGCCAAGGGAGACGTCCTCGCTCCCGCGGCACAAGCAGATGACCAGGGCTTCGATCCGAATGACCCGTTCTACCGCCACTCCAGGCAGTACCGCGAGCTATATGGCCCCAGAGAGTGCGACGAGTTCGAAGAGGAGGCCTCCGACAACTGCAGCGAGGTACTCTACTATTCCGATCGATCCCCTGTTTTTCTTGATCTTACTGTTCACCATAGGGTTTGCTCATAGGGTAGATTGATTTGCCCTGTCTGCGACTTCTTGTACAAATTGATGATTCTGGGGTTCTTGCTCATCTGATTTATGGTTTGTAGTTACTAGATCTGTAATATTTGATGCACATCTTGATTCAACTGTAATGATTCCTTTTGTGTGATGAATCATACCTGCTTAGTGTAACGCTCACTGCATTTCAAACTTAAATTCATCCGAATATGAATCATACCAGAGTGATTATGATTACAAGAATTATATTATAGGTACTATTAATTGATCTGATACATGGATTTTATAATCACCATTTGTCTTAAACTGGTGCTTATTTATACGATGAAACCATAGTGTGTACATCATTTTAATTTGGGGAACAAGTGAATTATCAGTTGCATGTAATTTATGACCATAATTTTTGTTCAATTCCTGCTTATTGACGTCATGAATCCATATTGTTTTATGAATCAGTACATCTTCAGGGAACAAATGATTGATCCCTGATCCATGAAATTTATAATCACCATTTTCTCTTAAATTGGTGCTTACTTATAATACTGAAATAATGATTGGACTACCCATGAACAAGTTGTGACAACAGTTTAAATTGGTGGTTATTTATATTAGTGAAGTAATTATGTATGGTTGGATCTGGATCATAAATGTTGATTCTACATGATTAATTCTTAATAATGTTCATACAAAAATATTTAATGCTTCAATTGTATTTCAGTTAATTTCCTTCTCTCACTTCTTCTTTACTTTCAAAATCGCAGGAAGACTCTGAGGACGTTGACAGCGACAAGGAGGACCGGGACCGGAAGAGCCGCTTCGTTCTGAAGAAGCTGAAGACTGGCCAGATCCCTTTCCGTCGTAACGGAAAGCCACATTGCCCATTCTGCGGCAGGGTTTTCCCGAACGATCTCGTGTGTCTGATCCAGCACGCGACGGGAGTTGGAAAAGGTAGCAAGCAGAAGCACAATCCTGCTAGCAAGGCGAAGCACGCTGCCTTTGGCAAGTTCCTCAGGGACTACGTCAGGACTGGCCTCATCCCGCTCGTCGGTCCAGCTGTTGGCCCTCATGTTCTCCACTAAATTTAGTTTCTGTTTAGTTGTTCCCCTGGAGGTTCATGGTTAAACTATGTCATGTTTCAAAGACTATGTTCTACTTTTGTTATTTGGAACCTGGGCAATCATACCCAGTTGTTTAACTTCCAGCCTAGTGGGCTTGTTCTGTTTTTCCCAAGGCCCAGGGAAGTACATATTAATTTGCAAAAAATGAACAATTAAAATCAGTGAAAATTGAACTGGCAGTAGAAAAAATGCAGGACCAAATAGTCAATCGTAAAGTGTACCCCCTACATAATCCCACTATACAATCCCTTCACACAAGAGCGGCCAGGGTAGCGATATGACATAAACACACAATGGGCACACACAAATTGTAGACTAAAACAATTATATCATATGATAAAGATTATATCATAGGATATCAACTGAAACTTCAATACCACCACGGCCGCCCTGGTTGAAAAGAATGAGAACAACATTCCCAGATTCAAAGTTATACTCCTTAGTAAACTCCGACCAGCAGGAATCGAACTTCATCCTTCCATCAGTAGTAGTGTAGTATGCACCCTGAGGGTGGTAGCCATAGTCATCAACAAAAAAACATGCCTCCCCGCTTTCAGAGATATTCAAGGACCTAACAACTTCCTTCGGTATACGCTGAATAATAAAAATTAAATTATATATGGGAAGGATATAAAGGATAACTAAGATTACATAAAGAAAAGGAGAATTATACCAGTCCATTGCCCTTCAAATCAGTATTCGTCAAGGTGTGCACAAAAACAACACCAAGACCAAGACCACGCTCACGGAGAAGTTGTTCCTTCTTCAATGTTTGAGCAGTAGTAAGCATAACACCTTTAGTGTGGACAACTGCAGTTGGAATTTCTGCATACAAATTTAAAATTAATAAAAGAATAAAAAAAGAGGAGATATAACATCAGTTATATTAAAAAAATGGGCAACACATGGTAAAGGATAAAACAGAATTACCATCGACACGATGCTTTTCAGTGCCATCAGGACCTACTGCAAAAATCCCAAACAGTTCAGGAGCACTATCAAACCCAAACATGATACAGTCACCAACTTTCAGGTCGTAGTCATGAAGAAATTTTTGGTATCCAGTACCAAAAACACGTGTCTTCGAACTGCCTTTCTTAACATGAAATTTGTACTTCACTTCATCCGATGTAACGACAAAAAAGATATTACCAACAAGGTTGTTGAACTGCCTCCTCACAAAACAAGGCACAGTCTGAAAAAACAGTAGAACAAAAATGCAGAAAATAAGGATATAGTCTAGAATCTGTCAACAAAAAAGATACATTCTAAAAAAGGATATATACCATAAAGTCATCAAATCTGCTTCCAAGATAACAACGAAATGAACTGAGAGTCTCCCGCCTCTGCTGACAATGATTGCCCATCGAACCACAAACAACACAGTTCATCCTGTGTATATTTAGCAATTACCAAAGCTAGTAAAAAATACAGGTAGGTAGGGCATATTCATAGAAATCTATCCATAGATCTGAAACCATACACACATATATCCATAGATCTGAACAAACAAGATTATTCAGAGGACAAAAAGGATTTTCAACAAACAGAGAAAAAGGAGGTGAGGTGAAGTAGTGACATGTAAAAACATATTTTCCTACCTCTCAAAACAAACGAAAATCTTCAGAGAGAAAAGAGTTTTTCAGCACAAAAGAGAGAGAAAGAAGATGAAGGAGACTTGCTTCACCGCATGAACAAGGGAGGGCAGAAGGCAAAACCAACCAGGGGCATTATAAATACAATAAGTAGTAGTAACTGCCTACAACCGCTATTTAATGAGGCTGTGGGGTAGATGGTGGTTGCTATCCTGTAAGTTCAAAAGTCAAACACAAAGTATCTCATGCAAAAATGGAGCCCACTGCTATTATGTAAACTCTGTCAATAAGTTCACAATGGCAAAACATCAGCACACTGAAAAATACATTGAATCATAAAGTTGCACTTCAAAATTATTTAAAACCATATGATTTACAACTTCAAATGTACAACAAAATGTTGACTACATGCCTTTGTTCGGACTATAGGTTAGGTCAGAACAATTATGGCATGTTAGTCATTTTTTCAACATACATAAAAAACAAATGCTCATTTGTGGACGAAGTGCACAATTATACCAAAGTAGGCATCACTTCAACACATCAAACTACACCAAACCTCATGAAAAATTTAAATTTGAATTTTCCACATGAATGTCACAACATTTACTCAGTCCCACTAGTTACTGATGATTTTACATTGAATTTAGCATTTATTATGAGTTTTACTCGTTTTCTGTCATTTTTTAATAAAAAAATCAACAAACACCTAAAATTGTCAGAAAAATCTGAAACTCCTTAGGCACACATACCTACCCTTCATGACCACTCACAAAAATTTGCAGCTCAATCTGAGTATTTGAAGTGCAGCTTGCTTGAAAAAGAGCCCTTCACCGACATGATCGATGTGGGTCCACACATGGATCGACCCAACCAACATGAGGTTCCACAAGTGTTTTCAGACAAAATCTCACATGTGTGAACAATAACATGTATATGTGGGATGTGTTCTCACATATACCTCACATGCAAAAGGTTTTACAACTTCCGGGGTCGACGATTCGACCGTTATGCCGAAAATGCCCTCACTTGTGTAAATTCACATCAAACTACACCAAACCTCATGAAAAATTTAAATTTGAATTTTGCACATGAATGTCACAACATTTACTCAGTCCCACTAGTTAATGATGATTTTACATTGAATTTAGCATTTATTATGAGTTTTACTCGTTTTCTGTCATTTTTTAATTAAAATATACATGTACAGTTCCATTTTCAGAGTAATATTTTTTCTTCCACGGCAAAAACTTGTTCCCTCCAAATTGTAGTACGCCGGCTGCCAAAACGCCCAAATTTTTTGTTCCCTCCACTCCTCCCGCGCACCCCACCTATCAAATATTTCGCCCTCCCTTATATACGTCGTGCCTCTACCCCATGATTTACGAGCATCTTAACTACCCACCCCCCGACCTCATCCTCTCGTGCTCACCCCGATCCGGTGTCTTCGCCGGACGTTCTTCCATCTCGCATCTATCTCCCCGGCCGGTGGTCGCCATGGCCGGCAGTCGTCGAAACGTCGGGGGGAAGGAAAATCGCGCACACACGCCGAAGAAGGCGCCCAGCTCGAAGAAACGCCAAGGTAAATCTGTCGGTGATCGGCTTGTTGTTGTGTTTTTCGGATGGTTAGATCGAGAGATCGGTTTTACATGTCTACCACGCCCGTTTGACCTATATCTAGATCTTGCATATTTGATAGATCCAATCCCGACATCATACGTATAGGGTTTATCGTTTTTATTGCAGAGACAATCATGCCGTGCTATACAATCTTTGCCATCCCGCTGTTGTACAATCTTTTGCATAGACAATTGTTTGCCGAAACACTTAACTGAACTAATTCCAGCCGTTGCCGAAAATAGCCTGACGAGCTACAGTGAACAACGACATTGCTTCAGACTTTTATTCCTCAGTTTCAGAGGGAAGCAGAGTTTGATCTAGAACAATTGTTTGTTGTTTTCTATGGAACTAGTTAGTTTGCACGTGCAATGCACGTCTTAACAATGTAATGAAGTTTTTTTAATCATGTACTTTGTTTCATCAGTCTATTTATTTCCACAATTTTTGTTTATCTATGTCTTTCAAAAGTCAAAAATCAAATTTCAGCACATATCTGAACTTCTATCAGCACATATCTGAACTTCTATCAGCACATATCTGAACTTCTATCAGCACATATCTGAACTTCTATCGGTATAGGACTGAACTACCGATACCTCATTACGTGCATACCAAGCCCGCCAAGCAACCAGAAGGGTAGTATCCACCATGTGAGGTGGTAGTTGTCCAATAACAGACTGAAACCAGCTATCAACAGACATGCATAATTCAGTGTGCGAGGGGAGTCTCATGTGTCAATTATTTGTTACGAGTAGATATCTAAAAGCACATGATGTCCCTTAGCCTGGCATATGCCCCCTCTTATGTTTTGTTCACCGACATCATACGTAGACTCTTATGTTTTCAATCATTTGCTGCTGTACAATATTTTGCAAAGACAATTATTTGCTGTTTTCTATGGAATTGGCCCCCTCTTATGTTTTGTTCACGCTCCGCTCTTCCGATTATTTCAGCGGAGACACAAAACCCCGTCAAGCCGGCATATGAGCTTGCCAAGGAGAAACAAATGCAAGAAAATGTAGTACGCATGGAAAAAAATTTCGCTGAAAGATATGGACCTGCCCACAAATTTCAGAAAGATTTCTCTGGTTTTGCACGTACATTAGTGTATGGTGGGGTACAAATAGGAACTAGTAACAATCTAAAGGACACAGACTGCGAAGAGATGGAGGTCGAAGAGGACCCTTCGTATGAACCGAATCCAGAAGAGATAGCTACTGCTGATGATGATCTTCATTCAGATGAGGATCAGCGCACTGTCGGCAAAACTTCAGCTCAGGTCTGTGGAACTATGTCTGAACTATGATAGGAAATACGTACATGCTAAATGTTTCCTACTAATGTAGCCTCTACTTTGCTTGCAGATAGTTGCTTCTTCTGCAATAGTTGCACAGAAGAAGCGATCCATACCTGAAGTTGCACCATCCAACATTGCAACAAGATCAATGGCAACAACTGAACCTGAAGCTGGGTCATCTGATGAGCCGACGGCCACTGCTGGTCTGAACACTGAAGGAGCACCCTCACCTAACCAGATCATGACATCTGGAGGCAGCACCTCATCTCCCGAGGACAATCAAATTGTAAACTTTGAGCGGCAAGGTATGAAAATTTGTAAAAACTAAACACTGTACCGCATATTTTCATATAAAAGAGAATCATTTCATATATCTTCTTTCAGAGACATTGACAACATCTGGCGGTAGTAAGAGAAAGAGAGGTGGACGCAGACGTACCATGGGCCATGGACTACATGAGTACACAAGAAGACATGGTGGCAATAAGATGCCAATTGAATTCACTGCTGGTGTCAGGAGACCCAAGGATTATGTCCAGTCAGCAAAGCTGAGCAATGAGGTTGGTATTCACATCCGTGAAAAAATGCCGCTTGCAACACACTGGACACAGTACAAGAAAGATGAAACTCTCAAACATGTCATTCCTCATGCTATAAGTATAGTAGCGGTGAGTCCTGTACAATCTTGGTTTAACCTAATTAGTATGCTACATGATCAACTATCTAAGAATCTACTGATTAATGCATCACTATTTTGAAGGGAAAGTTTAATATGGACAAAAATGATGAGGTGGCTCAAGATGTGTGCACTGATATGCTGCAAGTTAGTATTCGGCAGTTCCGATATAGGCTTAAAAAGGAGTATTGGCCGAAAATTAAAAATCTCACACTGGAGCAAGCATATCTCAAGAAGCCAGATCATGTAGAAGAGAAAAGCTGGAAAGAACTGGTGAAAAGATGGTTTGATGAGAAGTACCAGGTACATAAACGTTATTCCTTTCAATAACAGCTACTGAATTCTTACATTTCTCTGATCTGGATAAATAAAATGCATGTACTGAACATAGGGACTGTGTGTAATAAATGGAAAGAACAGAGAAGCTGTGAAACAGTTCCATACCACTGGATCTCGAAGCTATGTTGCTCACTGGGAACATCTAGTAAGTGTTCTGAATTTCCCAATACAGTTCATACTTCTGTCATACACAGTGTACAATGGTAATGTGCATTCTACATTTTTTCAAGCAGAAGGCTAAGCAGCAGGAAGAAGAAACCTCTCCAATTGAATTTTTTAGAATCACACACACTAACAAGGATAACATTATGAGTGCTGAAGCAAAAAGTGCATATGTAAGAAATATTTCTTATTAGCACAATATAATATAATCCAGTTTTGTATGTTGTCCATGCAATGATTGTAATCTTTATGCAGGATCAAATGGTGGCAAAAAAAGCGGCGCCACGCAATGAAGATGAACCTGATTTGACTGATTTGCAAATTGTTCAGCTAGTTCTGAGCGAGAAAAGCCCATCCACCACCTGCAACAACACATTCCTACCAAGATTGGGCGTCGCAACAAGTTCCAGGAAGTCTTCTGTCTCAGCTACACGCATCCGAGAGCTACAACAAAGACTGGCAGATCAAGAGCAGAACTCCATACAGGCAGCTGAAACGTACCACAGTGAGATGCAGGCAAGACTGCAAGAACAAGATGAAAAATTTGAAGAGATCAGGAAGAAGCAGGAGGAAGAACTTGAAGCTGTGAAGAAAGCCCAAGAAGAAAAGACTCTGGCTTATGAAAAGAGGCTGACAGAAATGGATGCCGTGCTTAATTTGCTCTTGAGGACATCCCAGCCACCATCCATGTCTCAATCCCAGGGCAACTAATCTATTGCACCACCATCCTACAACATTATTAATCATAGGTCTTTTAATTTCTTTGTGTTCCAATTGTAATTTTCTTATGAATCTTTCGGTCTGTGAGAGACATATATACTTCTTGTGCCACCATTTAAGTATGATATTTATTGTCTACTTTTTGATATTTCGCCAGTTTTTTTGTTTCCCAAATTTCGCAAATAATTCAAATGCTCTCAAATTTTGTCAAATTCAAAAGGTGACGGAAAATGTCACAACGTCACTATTAAATGAAACCACGTGGCACCAATTTCTGGTCCCACTTGTCAGAATTTGTGGGTCCCACCAGTCAGCATTATTGGGACCCATATGTCGGCAACAACCTGGTCCCACTTGTCTGAATTTTGTGGATCCCACCGGTCAGAATATTGTGGGTCCAGCTTGTCATAATATTTTGTGGGTCCCACCAGTCAGCACCATGCCGGTCCCACATGACAGATATCCATGTCAGCGCCGTCGGACCCATGTTGTCAGAAGCCAAATGGACCCACATGTAAGGCCACGTATGCTTTTTTTGGACCAATCAGAAACTTCCCAAGATTTAGATATTGACGAAAGTTGCAATTTTTCGTGACAAACCTGTCTGTCAACAATGAACCTTTGATGTTGACGAATTTGTAGGTCGTCACCATCAAACATTTGACGTTGACGAAAAAATGCATACCGTCACCCCCGATATTTTATGACGGAGCTTCCTTGATGAACCCCATGACGATCAAATTTTGTCACCGCGAAGTAATCCTTGACGAAAATTGGCCTTAACATGACGAAAGTGATTTGTCAAAAAAATGTACTTTGTAGTCCTGGTGAGGTAAAGCATGAGTTTTGATTGGTACTTCCTTCAAAGTATTGTGGTTACTTCCCACAACTTTGCTTCCTTTCGTGATGAACCTTCATCTTGTCTTCGGATCTTCCAGAATTCGTCACTTCCTCACACGTTTACATTACCCTCTAGATCTATAGCATCAAGTAAGGACTTGATATTGCAACATGCATTTGCATATCAAAGTCAAACTTCATGTATGGATCTAGTCAAACAATGAAAATCCAATAAAATCGAAAGATTCAGCTTTGTGTTTATAGTACACATCATCATAAGCCTGAATGTAATAGTTGAGTAAGACATCTCTAAACATCAGGCTCCGATGTGTAGTATATAACACCACATAAGATAGGTTTATAACGTGATACTTAGCTCATATATTTGGCATTCTACTATTTGTCTTGACATTTACCTGAATTGCACAATTGCAATGAGATAAACTTGAAACAAAGTGGTTTGGGGATGGTTAAGGTTAACCTAATTTTCTCTGGAAGTACTACTTAACTTCCATTTGTTGGAACTACTACACATGATATGCACATTTCTAACATCATTATTCTAGACACATAACTATTGGAATATAGCTCCTATACTTCCAAGTTATTGTACCATAAGGCTATGGTTCTGATGTGCTTGGCACAGTTCCCATGGTTTTGGAACACAAATCTTGCACTATTGTTTTGCACTTGGCTTCTTATTGTACTCCTCTTAATTAATTATAAGGTTCTAGTCCATCACATAACGATTCTCAAGTGAATCATATATGATTAGCAACTCTACCATGTAAGTAGACAAATTTTATTCTTACCTCCCATGATTAACTCATCATGGTCTACACTACCTCATATAAATTATATTTATCACATGCTATTAGTTGTTTTCACAAGTTGGGTGAATTTTACCTTCCTATTACTTGTCTTGGTATACCTATTCTAGTATGCTATCTTCCTACTTTACTTATCTTTATTACTTGATATCACTCCTATTTCAAGTCTGGATAATTCTTACTTAACCATAACATTTGTTGGTACACATCTTCCAATAGGATATCTTCCTTATGGTTGTATCCTCTCTTTGGACTACCATGTATTGTATACCAACTGTGATCTACTCATCTATTGTTTTAAGGACTTAATGGTATACTACATATTTGGGATTAGCTGACTAACTTTACTTTATCTTGGTAAGTTAGGTAAGAAATGTTGACTCAAGTGTGTCAGGATTATTCTCAAGTGAATATCCATCTCAAGTCATAAGAAGTATTTGGTTTACCTAGGACAACTTCCTATAGACACTACCAATCCTATAGGTCTCCTTTAAAGGGTTTTAATCCTAGGGTCAAAGCATTTGCTCTGATACCAACTGTGGTGACCCGCATACAACGCATGGTGTAGTATGCAAGTCGGATATAACACCAATGAAACACCGTTCCACTAGTATTATATAGCTCATGGTACAACAAAACATATGCGGGTCCAAGGCATGTCTATAGAATTACATACAGACTCGGTTACATAAGATCATCTACCTCCTACTTTACAATGAGGTAAATCTGCAAATAAACTCCAGAAGAACGACTCGTAGACTAGTCTTATCACGAACTCTATTTGTAGAGTATTTAACTAGCTATAGAGGCTAAGAATAGATTCTAGCTAAGTAGGAGCTAGGTTTAGGAAGCTAGTTCCCTTCTATGGCTAAACTAGGTTTTCTCCTTGTTGGATGTGGTATCTGACTCCTCTGACAGGGTCATGTCTCTTGAAGTAGTTGTTGACTCCTTGGCCTTCGAGTTGCACTGTAGATCCTCCTTCGATGCCTCCATATCTAAGCAGGGATTTAAGAGTGGGATGAGTACGAGCGTACTCAAAAAGTTCATTATAGGAAAGAGGTGTTTAATGCACTAGCTACAGCATTAGACCAGAAAGTCTAATACCAATGCAGGTTTTCATAACCATTTCTTCAAAAGGTTGCTTTATTCGAAGAACTATGTCCGTCAGCCTTCACCGTTTACTAGAACTTCATGGAGCTCCTTTTCCGTTGCATTCCTTATCCGAATGTGGAGTGAGGTCACTTACACTCTGCGAGAGGTGTGTTGCTTTACCATAAGAGATCTTAACCTTGGTGCCAACCGCATATTCCCCGTCCACACTTCCTATGGTGTGAGGCCCGGTATAAGGTCTAGCCAATCATGTTCCTCCGCTACCTCGAACACCCACCCTTTGTTGCATGCCCCGACCCTGGGTCCACGCCGGTCCCATTATTCCCATAGATTTCAGGGTGGACCCCGACGACAACAGGCTCATGGTCCTACGCCGGTAGTTGCAACCCATCATAGACCGTAATACCGTGGGGACTTAGGACTCCCTCACCGCTTGCTCCTTCGGGTGACAAGTGTACTACGGACAATGCCGTGGGACTTAGGACTCCCCACCCTCGCTTGCCCCTTGGATTACAAGTGTACTACGGTAAAGCGCATCCGTTGATGACGAGAGGTGGAAACACTTTTGACTACTCGTCCCACTCCGGATCTTATGGTTAACAGGTATTACGGCACAAGAATCACTGGCGACATTTGTTGTTTAATCCTAGATGGATATAACCCTTGCAATGGAACCTCCACCATATCAACACAATCCATGGTTCCATTGCCCACCACATAGTCATATTCATAGTTATGAAGATAGTGGTTTTGGTTTTTATGCAATAGTGATAATCATAGTACTTTGCAAGTAATTTGATAGAAATACTCAAATGACATGAGCAAGTGATGAACTTGCCTTTCTTGACTGCAAGATTATGCAAGCAAGGTCTTCGATACGCAATAACTCCAAATTCTGAAATAGCATCATCGTCCGGTAAGGACGATGTTTAAAAGATTGGCAAGGATGCAACAATGCATAAGAATGAGATGCAATCGCTCTAGCGTGATCTAACCAGATTTAGGATTAGTAAGTGGTAATGATTAGTTCGGGTGTGTTGCACTTTTAGAGTGATTCACAACAAGGTTCTTATTCAGTTGTGTTGTTTTAGAATCATAAGCAAGTGGTAATGAATAGTAACAATCATACACACCAGGGAATAGTAGTTGCATAATAAGTAAAGAGCAGTTGTCAATTTTAAGTCCTATAAGGCATAGTTGATGATTACTTGTTATATTCTTTAAAAGAATAACTTTTGAAGAACATGTTATTTAATAAAGAATAAGTATGATTATTAGATTTGTGGGGTTCTATGGTTTTCTATGGTTCTAATTGGTTTCTGGAGTAAGTGGTAAATGGATCACAACCTAGTTGGATTCATTAGCTACTAGCTTGTATTGTTGAATTAATCCTAAACATCTTAATTACTAATAGTTGCTATCAAGGTGGTATACCTTGTTGGTGATAGCTAGCTAGGGTTTATAGGTCCTTATAAGCAGGGTTGATGATGATTCTTTATTTACTTCAAAAGAATAACTTTTGAAGAACATACTTCTTAAGTAATAAGAAGTATATCAGTTAGGGTTGAGGTTGTCTAGGTTTTGCTACTGGATCCACTAAGTAAGGAATGATTGGCTCCTAAATAGGATGGTTCATAATTATGAAGTATTTGTAGGGTTCAGTGGACTATGGTTATGTAATGATAAATATTGGGCCTAGATGCTATTGGGGTTCATCACAATGGTGTGATGCTAAGCATGGATGAATAAGGATGATGGTTTTGACAGTAGAAGCTAGGGTTTAAACTTGGTTGATCCTACTTGATCAACTAGGTTTAGTGATATGCATACATGGAATACTAAATTGCTAGTGATAGGGTTCTACATTTTATGTGGACATAGGTATGTCTTTTAGTTGCTAATGATGGCTCTATGATTTGAAATAAAGTACCATGATCACCTGTTCTAACCTTGGGTTTAGGTTAGAAGCAAATTAGGGTTCACATGTAATAATGGAACTAGGGTTCCTAATTAATTTAGGGTTTTAGGAGTCACATGAAATGATAGGGTTATAATATCATTCCATGTGGAATTTAGGGTTTGCTATTTACAATTTAATTCTATGATTAATAACTTCATGTTAAAGTTGAAGTTATTAATAACTTTGAAATAAAATTAATATTCACTTTGGCTTTTTATTATTTTTAAATAATTTACTAATTAGGGTAATTATTAATTAGGGTTTAAATTTCCCTAATAATGATTTAATAGGATTGCAAATAAAGAAAATTAGTTTTCATGTTTTCCTTATTTGCTTACTGGTTTTATTTAATTTATAAATGGTTTCTTAATTTCTGAATTTTTAATGGTATTTAGAATTTAAAATTAAAGGTTTAAATAACAAGTATTAAATAAGTGAATTTTTATTAAAAATAAAAATTTCATTTTATATTTTTATTGGATAGAGTTTACTTTTCTAAGAATTTTGATATCTTATTTTCATTTTTCTGAGTTATTATTAATTTTATATAAATTTGTAAAGTTGTAGCAATTAATGAATTTTGAAATAAAATGAAAAGGAACTACTAAGCACCCTATTGGTTCTACCCGCGGTCACGACTACGTGGCCTTGGTCCACGTCGGCTGCCACCGTGGCCTTGACCGCCAAAATTGGTTACGAGGCTGGGAAGTTCGGCCCGGCTGCAGGTGGTGAGCCCGCGTTTCGACGCGAGAGGCGTGTGACCATGTTCATACGATCCAGCACGAAGTGAGCTAACCGTGGCGGCGCCCGCTCTGATGGTCCGGAGCGTGCTCGCGCGGCGAATAGCGGCGATGCTCGTGGACTGCGACGCGACGGCGCACGGTTAATCGAGTGGCGAAGTCTTGGAGGGTTCGTGTGCTCACCGGGAGCATGATGCGCATGACAGCAAGGCTTGGGAGGCCTGCCGACGGTGAACGTCGACATCCGTGGTCACCGCGTGACTTGATGTCGCGATTCGACGATTCCTCGAGACTTCCCGGCATGCGCGCGTCGACGAGGTGGTTCTGGAGACGAGGCGAACTCGGGGCTTCACGGCGGTGCTGTGGCCCCTACTAACGGCGATGGTCGACGGCCGGCAACTAGGGTTTCAATTTGGGACGGAATCATGTAGAGAGGAGGAAGAAATGATGGGCTCCCGCGCCTTTTAGCCTCTCCGTGTGCGAGTGATCAGCGTCGCGGCGACTGCGGGACGTGGAGCTCGCCATCGTCCGGCGCTCTCCCGCGTGAGACGAAGACGAAGGTGGCGACCTCGGCCCGGCTCTTATCCAACGAAGAAGGCTGGGCGGTCTTGGCTGGGTTTTGGGCTCGTGGCTGTCTTGGGTAGTCAGCTGCGCGAGGAGGTCCAGATTTTCTCCTCCCTTTTCTTTTTTCCATTTCTGTTTTTTTTCTGTTTTCCTTTTCTAATTTGCATTCTATTTTAAATTCAAATTTGAATCCTTTTCTATTTTGCGGGTGTTTGATAAGCATATTTCATGAGTACTAATAAGAAAATCATTATATTCTTGCTTTGTTCTTGAATAAACATTAATATATATATGTTTTGCTACAATTTTTAATTAGGCAAGAATTTAGGTATTAGTTTTAATTTCCTTTTTCATTTATGATATAACTCTCTGTTGAATAATTAGAGTTGGTTATGCCTCTTCCAATTGTTTTGGAAGTTATTATTATGACTTGGCTTCATATTTGAGGAATTGGTCAATTGCACATGATTTTATGTGATTGTTTAGGTCACTAGCATATGATTTTATGTGAGCACATATTTATTAGAGTTTTATCATTTCTAGTATAACCCCCTTGTTAAGGTTAATACTATCACTACATTTGAAAGTATCTCAGTAGGGATTGTTTCCATCATGGTTTATCTTGTTTACAAAGATAAATGGTTGATCACTACACATATGGTTTAATTATAGAACTTATTAGGTGGCTCTTATGTTTTATAATTGGGACATTGTATTTAATTAATGAACCATCAGGGTTCTAGTGATATTTACCTAATGGCAATTGGTTTGAATCTCAATTATGGTCTAGGTTTATATTGTGATCACCATAATGATGCACAAACTAAGGTTGAGATATAATTCTAGGTTGTAGAGATGAGATGACAACATATTGCATGTGCTAGGGTTTAATCTCCCCTAACCAAGATAAGATGGTTACTTGCTTAATATTTATGTACTTCCCTATTACTAAGGTTTGAGAATTAGATTTATCTTCTACCAATTGGCTTCTATTATTAACCTCAATTTATCATTTAAGTAACTACATTGGTTATAGTTCTTTTTATAGTTAACTTTGGTCATATGGATGTATGGTTTCTCACCATATAAAGTATGGAGTTTCACTCTAAGGTTTTCTTAGGTACTTTATTTGAGGAATTAATGGAATATAGATGTGATAGGGTTCCACTTATGATCACCAAGTGATTCACAAGTTGAATTGAGATATAGGCCTAGGGTTGCTTATTAGTGATCTCCCTATGATTTCATGTGGTGAATAATATCTACTAATCATATAAGTGTTAGCACTTGGATTATTCTCCTATTTCTCCAAAGCATGGTCATGGATTAGGCATGATCCACTTGTTCTTAATATCCTTACCTCAAGTTCTTAGGGTTTATGATCAT
The DNA here is from genome assembly GCA_030979885.1 of Lolium multiflorum. Lineage (NCBI taxonomy): Eukaryota > Viridiplantae > Streptophyta > Magnoliopsida > Poales > Poaceae > Lolium > Lolium multiflorum. The sequence goes on from JAUUTY010001294.1 coordinate 36,732, forward strand.
TACTCAATTTATAATGGTCAAGGTTTGGCTTGCTAAGGTACCTCTGATGAATTTGGTTTCTCACTCCCAAGATCAAGTGTTGTCTTGATCAACTAAATATAGACTTTCTTTTATAGTTTCTTGAATGGGCATGGTTATGGTTGTCTCAATTATCTTGAGTATAACACCATAGGTTGAGCTCTCTCATTTAAGAACAGTTATTCTAGGGTTTATAGTGTACTCTTAATATCTCCTTAGGTATCTAGGCTAAGGTTCCATTTGTCTAGCTTAATTGGGTTAGTCTCTTCCTCACCTTATCAATTCCTGGATATGGTATTATTTCATGTGATATTAGGTTGTCTCACCACTCCAAGATGAAATGGTTAATCTCCTAATACTTTAGTTCAATGATTATCCTTTATTCTTAAATAGGTAAAACTAAGATTGGTATGAGTGGTCTCTCTCTATTTGGGAAGGACTTTAATACTAACCTAAGTTTAGGCTCCATAGAGATTGATATGATCACCATTATCTAGGTTCCACATAAATGTTGTCTCTCTCTAAGGAATGTCTTGAATAATATCCTAGGGTTCCTCTTAAAGATGATGATTTGAATACTTGGATGTATATCCAAGGTTTAGCTCCAGGTTTGTTATTGCTTCTCTAATAAATAATATAGAACTCTCACCTCTCTGGGTTTGATGTATAATAATTTGAAATAAAGAAGAATTATATTCCTTAGTTGGATCTCCTTGTCTTGTTTTCAAGATTAAAGTAGAATGGGTATCATAGGGTTTATGGTAAGAGCATGGATTAGTTTAAGACATGGAGAAGATAAGTGAAGAGTAGTTTCTCCAATTATTGTTACTTGATTTCCAATTAATTGTAGGTCCATATGTTAGGGCAAGGAATTCCATGTTATGATCTTTTATAAGATCAAGCAATTGATCATTGAGTAAAGTGTTGTTGTGTTGATTATTAGTTCCATTTGATCCAACCCCTTAGATCAAATCATCTCTACCCAAAACAAGGTTTTATCAAAGTCACATTGAGGTTTATAGCGCTTGACTTGATGAGCTACTTCACTTCCACCAAGGTCAAGTGAAACTTCAGTTACTGTGACTGTTTTACTTTAAACACGAAAATTCCCAGTTTTCTATGCATGAATGCAATGCACACATCTGTTTCTCTATTTTTGTAACCCCAATACCTGGGATATTACAGTCTCCCCTTAAACTAAACTTCGTCCTCGAAGTTTGATATCTCTCATGTTTCCGAGTGTGGACTTATGCAGACTACGACTTTTCTCGAACTCCTTGGTGATCTCACTTGATATAATTGAATATATCCCTTGTCCAGATTTTTCCTGGAATCCATTAAGGTTTGTCTCTAAACCATGGTTCTTATTTTGATTCTTTGATTTTTTCCAAATCTATAAGCTTGTTTCCTTTCTCATTGAAGATTCAATGATTGAGACTTCTCCTGGTGCTTCTCTTAACTGAAGACTAATTTGATAACATACTCCTAATTGGTAAAATAGGTCTTTGTTTTCCCTTACTACCAAAACTGCAATAATGGTACTTAGTAAGGTACTTAGCATGGAATGGTGTGATGGTTTATTTTCCTAAGAATGGATTAGATTCATGTAGTCCATCCAATCATGGTTTATAGTTGATACCTATAACTATTTTGGATTATTTAGGTTCCATGAAAGGAATCATTCTATTAGTCTTTGATATTGGTATGTTCAATTGTCTTCATTCTTTGGCCATCTTGGGCTTTATTGGTCTACGGTATTTCCTTCGTCCAACTTCATTAAGCTTAACTTACTTGAGTTCTCGTACTTCTGAGTAAATATTACTCACTTTCTCAAGTTATAGTCCACTTCTTAATTCCTCGAGGTATAATCCTCGGGTCTGACATCCTTCTGAAAGTAATGTCCAACAATCTTATGAAAATAAGATTGAACTTCCTCTCAGAGACCTTCTGCTTCTATATAGCTTAAAGTATTGAGTTATTGTATATCCAACTCAATCTTTACTCTACCCCTTAGAGTTTTCTTATGTCTTCAACTCTTTTCTTCCAACCATTGTATTGATGGTTGGAATTTGGTCTAAGTATAGCTTATGGTTTGTACTCTTCTAAGGTCTCATGAAGAATGTTTGTGGTATATCCACTCAATTGTGGACATCCAATGTGGATCTTTCACTAAATGATTATAGGTCATTGTTATTTGGCTAATAAAATTTTATTTGTTCACAACTTCTTGGTACAAATAATCCAATGGTGGACTACTTGAGACCAATTGTGGCTATTTGTTATAAAAATGGATACTATTATAGGTTCTGATCAACTGGACGAGACATCTTCTACTTTATCTTGTAGTATTAATCCTATACCAATTGTGGTCTTCTGATATCAACTATGGTCTTCTTATATCTGCTATGGTTTCATAGGTCATCTTCCTTTTTCGAGGGTTTATTGTTGCAAGAAAACCACTAGCTGACACTATGAATATATCCAAGTGATTTCCCATGCATTCCCTCTTCTATGTTGACTATGGATCTGCTTCAGCTTCACCATAATCACCAGATTTCTCACCTTCATGCTTCTTATGTACTAAAGTACTCCTCTGTTGAGGTAAAGCATGAGTTTTGGATTGGTACTTCCTTCAGAGTATTGTGGTTACTTCCCACAACTTTCTTCCTTTGTGTGAACCTTCATCTTGTCTTCAAGATCTTCAGAATTCGTCACTTCCTCACACGTTTACCATTACCCTCTAGATCTATAGCATCAAGTAAGGACTTGATATTGCAACATGCATTTGCATATCAAAGTCAAACTTCATGTATGGATCTAGTCAAACAATGAAAATCCAATAAAATCCAAGAAGATTCAGCTTTGTGTTTATAGTACACACCATCATAAGCCTGAAGATAATAGTTGAGTAAGACATCTCTAAACATCGGGCTCTGATGTGTGGTATATAACACCACATAAGATAGGTTTATATCGTGATACTTAGCACATATAGTTGGCATTCTACTATTTGTCTTGACATTTACATGAATTGCACAATTGCAATGAGATAAACTTGAAAAAAGTGGTTTGAGATGGTTAAGGTTAACCTAATTTTCTTTCGGAAGTACTACTTAACTTCCATTTTATTGAGGACTACTACACATGATATGTCTATTTCTAACATCATTATTCTAGACACATAACTATTGGAATATAGCTCCTATACTTCCAAGTTATTGTACCATAAGGCTAGGGTTCTGATGTACTTGACACAGTTCCCATGGTTTTGGAACACAAATCTTGCACTATTGTTTTGCACTTGGCTTCTTATTGTACTCCTCTTAATTAATTATAAGGTTCTAGTCCATCACATAACGATTCTCGGGTGAATCATATATATGATTAGCAACTCTACCATGTAAGTAGACAAATTTTATTCTTACCTCCCATGATTAACTCATCATGGTCTACACTACCTCATATAAATTATATTTATCACATGCTATTAGTTGTTTTCACAAGTTGGGTGAATTTTACCTTCCTATTACTTGTCTTGGTATACCTATTCTAGTATGCTATCTTCCTACTTTACTTATCTTTATTACTTGATATCACTCCTATTTCAAGTCTGGATAATTCTTACTTAACCATAACATTTGTTGGTACACATCTTCCAATAGGATATCTTCCTTATGGTTGTATCCTCTCTTTGGACTACCATGTATTGTATACCAACTGTGGTCTACTGGTTTAAGGCTTCATGGTATACCTACATATTTGGGATTAGCTGACTAACTACTTTATCTTGGTAAGTTAGGTAAGAAATGTTGACTCAAGTGTGTCAGGATTATTCTCAAGTGAATATCCATCTCAAGTCATAAGAAGTATTTGGTTTCTAAGACAACTTCCTATAGACACTACCAATCCTATAGGTCTCCTTTAAAGGGTTTTAATCTAGGGTCAAAGCACGTTGCTGATACCAATGTGGTGACCATACCTTTGCATGGTGATGCAAGTCTGATATAACACCAATGAAACACCGTTCCACTAGTATTATATCGCTGAGTGGTACAACAGAAACATATGCGGGTCCAAGGCATGTCTATAGAATTACATACGAGACTACATAAAATCAGCACAGCCTCCTACTTTACAATGAGGTAAATCTTCAAATAACTCCAGAAGAACGACTCGTAGACTAGTCTTATCACGAACTCTATTTGTAGAGTATTTAACTAGCTATAGAGGCTAGAATAGATTCTAACTAAGTAGGAGCTAGGTTTGGAAGCTAGTTCCTTTCTAAGGCTAAACTAGGTTTTCTCCTTGTTGGATGTGTATCTGACTCCTCTGACAGGGTCGTCTCTTGAAGTAGTTGTTGACTCCTCGGCCTTCGAGTTGCATTGTAGATCCTCCTTCGATGCCTCCATATCTAAGCAGGGATTTAAGAGTGGGATGAGTACGAACGTACTCAACAAGTTCATTATAGAAAGAGGTGTTTAATGCACTAGCTATGCATTAGACCAGAAAGTCTAATACCAATGCAGGTTTTCATAACCATTTCTTCAAAAGGTTGCTTTTATTCGGAAGAACTATGTCCGTCAGCCTTCACCGGTTTCTAGAACTTCATGGAGCTCCTTTCCGGCCGCGTTCGCAGCCTCCATATCCCGGAACAGGGAGTGACAGTCACAGTTCTTACACTCTGCAGAGGTGTGTTGCTTCTACCCATAAGAGATCTTAACCTTGGTGCCAACGGGCATATTCCCCGTCCACACTTCCTTGGTGTGAGGCCCGTATAAGGTCTAGCCAATCATGTTCCTCCGCTACCTCGAACACCCACCCGTTGTTGCATGCCCCGACCCTGGGTCCACATTATTCCCATAGATTTCAGGGTGGACCCCGACCACGACAACAGTGTTGGGCTCTACCATACACTCCTACGCCGGTAGCTGCAACCCATCATAGACCGCAATACCGTGGGGACTTAGGACTCCCCAGCCTCACCGCTTGCTCCTTCGGGCGACAAGTGTACTACGGACAATGCCGTGGGGACTTAGGACTCCCCAGCCTCACCAGCTTGCCCCCTTGGATTACAAGTGTACTACGGAAAGCGCATCCGTTGATGAACGAGAGTGGAAACACTTTTGACTACCCCCTCCGAATCTTATGGTTAACACAGGTATACGGCACAAGAATCACTGGCGACATTTGTTGCTTAATCCTAGATGGATATAACCCTTGCAATGGAACCTCCACCATATCAACACAATCCATGGTTCCATTGCCCACCATAGTCATATTCATAGTTATGAAGATAGTGGTTTTGGTTTTATGCAATAGTGATAATCATGGTACTTTGCAAGTAATTTGATAGAAATACTCAAATGACATGAACAAGTGATGAACTTGCCTTTCTTGATGCAAGATTATGCAAGCAAGGTCTTCGATACGCAATAACTCCAAATTGAAATAGCATCATCGTTAAGGACGATGTTTAAAAGATTGGCAAGGATGCAACAATGCATAAGTATGAGATGCAATCGCTCTAAGCGTGATCTAACCCCGATGATTTAGGATTAGTATGGTAATGATTAGTTCAGGTGTGTTGCACTTTTAGAGTGATTCACAAACAAGGTTCTTATTCAGGTTTGTGTTGTTTTAGAATCATAAGCAGGTGGTAAAATGCATAGTAACAATCATACACACCCAGGAATAGTAATTGTATAATAAGTAAAGAGCAGTTGTCAATTTTAAGTCCTATAAGGCATGGTTATGATTACTTATTATATTCTTTAAAAAGAATAACTTTTGAAGAACATGTTATTTAATAAAGAATAAGTATGATTATTAGATTTGTGAGGTTCTATGGTTTTCTATGGTTCTAATTGTTTTCTGGAGTAAGTAGTAGATGGATCTAACATAGTTGGATTCATCAGCTACTAGGCTTGTATTGTTGAATTAAGCCTAAACATCTTAATTACCAATAGTTGCTATCAAGGTGGTATACCTTGTTGGTGATAGCTGGCTAGGGTTTATAGGTCCTTATAAGCAGGGTTGATGATGATTCTTTATTTACTTCAAAAGAATAACTTTTGAAGAACATACTTCTTAAGTAATAAGAAGTATATCAGTTAGGGTTGAGGTTGTCTAGGTTTTGCTACTGGATCCACTAAGTAAGGAATGATTGACTCCTAAATAGGATGGTTCATAATTATGAAGTATTTGTAGGGTTCAGTGGACTATGGTTATGTAATGATAAATATTGGGCCTAGATGCTATTGGGGTTCATCACAATGGTGTGATGCTAAGCATGGATGAATAAGGATGATGGTTTTGACAGTAGAAGCTAGGGTTTAAACTTGGTTGATCCTACTTGATCAACTAGGTTTAGTGATATGCATACATGGAATACTAAATTGCTAGTGATAGGGTTCTACATTTTATGTGGACATAGGTATGTCTTTTAGTTGCTAATGATGGCTCTATGATTTGAAATAAAGTACCATGATCACCTGTTCTAACCTTGGGTTTAGGTTAGAAGCAAATTAGGGTTCACATGTAATAATGGAACTAGGGTTCCTAATTAATTTAGGGTTTTAGGAGTCACATGAAATGATAGGGTTATAATATCATTCCATGTGGAATTTAGGGTTTGCTATTTACAATTTAATTCTATGATTAATAACTTCATGTTAAAGTTGAAGTTATTAATAACTTTGAAATAAAATTAATATTCACTTTGGCTTTTTATTATTTTTAAATAATTTACTAATTAGGGTAATTATTAATTAGGGTTTAAATTTCCCTAATAATGATTTAATAGGATTGCAAATAAAGAAAATTAGTTTTCATGTTTTCTTTATTTGCTTACTGGTTTTATTTAATTTATAAATGGTTTCTTAATTTCTGAATTTTTAATGGTATTTAGAATTTAAAATTAAGGTTTAAATAACAAGTATTAAATAAGTGAATTTTTATTAAAAATAAAATTTTCATTTTATATTTTTATTGGATAGAGTTTCTTTTCTAAGAATTTTAATATCTTATTTTCATTTTCTGAGTTATTATTTATTTTATATAAATTTGTAAAGTTGCAGCAATAATGAATTTTGAAATAAAATGAAAAGGAACTACTAAACGCACCACTATTTGGTTCTACCCGCGGTCAGCGACACGTGGGCCTTGGTCCACGTCGGCTACTGCCGTGGCCTTGACCGTCAAGGTGATTGAGCCGGGAAGTTCTGACGGCGGCCAGTGGCGGGAATCGCCGGTGTTTGACGCGAGCGAGTGAGTATGTTCATACGATCCGGCCACGCGAAATTGAGCTAGCGGTGGCGGCGCGCTCGGTATGTCACCGGAGCGTGCTACTTGACGAGAATAGCCAGCGTGCTCGCGGACGTGCGGCCAGACCGGCGATGCGTGTCGAGTGGCGAGGAGTGCGGGGGGTTCGTGTGCTCACCGGGAGCATGATGCGCATGACGGCATGGTCGGAGATGGCGTGATTCGGCGGTGAACATCTCGACATCGGTGGTCACCGGCGCGGACTTGATGTCATGATTCGGCGACCTCGAGACTTCCAGGCATGTGCGACGCATCGACGAGGTGGTTCTTTGGAGACGAGGCGGAGCTACAGGGCTTCACGGCGGTGCCCCGGGGTGGCCCTGCGACGACGATGGTCGGCAGTGGCAACTAGGGTTTTGATTTGGACGGGAATCGGGCTTGGAGGAGGAAGAAATGATGGGCTCCCACGCCTTTTATAGCTCTCCCAGCGTGTCTTTGGTAGTCAATAGGCGGCGGCTGCAGGACGTGGAGCTCGCCCCGTCGTCTTCTTGGCAGCTCTCCAGCGTGCGGGAATGAGGCGGGTGGCGACCTCGTCTCGGCTCTTATCCAACGAAGAGGTAAAGGTGGGCGGTCTTGGGCTGGAGTTTTGGGCTTACAGTGGGAAATTTTGTCTTTGAGGGTAGACTCTTTGTGACGGAGAGGAGAGGTCGGTGAGATTTTCTCCTCCTTTTCTTTTTTCCATTTCTGTTTTTATTTTCTGTTTTCCTTTTCTAATTTGCATTCTATTTTAAATTCAAATTTGAATCCTTTTCTATTTTGCAGGTGTTTGATAACCTGCAATTTCATAGTACTAATAAGAAAATCATTATATTACTGCTTTATTCTTGAATAAACATTAATATATATATGTGTACTACAATTTTTAATTAGGCAAGAATTTAGGTATTAGTTTTAATTTCCTTTTTCATTTATGATATAACTCCCTGTTGAATAATTAGAGTTGATTTATGCCTCTTCCAATTGTTTTGGAAGTTATTATTAGGACTTGATTTCATATTGGAGGAATTGGTCAATTGCACATGATTTTATGTGAGCTCCAATGTATTAGGGTTTTATAGTTTCTATCATAACCCCTATTATTAAGATTTATTAGGGTTTTATCATTTCTAGTATAACCCCCTTGTTAAGCTTAATACTATCACTACATTTGAAAGTATCTTAGTAGGGATTGTTTCCATCATGGTTTATCTTGTTTACAAAGATAAATGGTTGATCACTACACATATGGTTTAATTATAGGACTTAACATTAGGTGGCTCTTATGTTTTATAATTGAAACATTGGATTTAATTAATGAACCTAGGGTTCTAGTGATATTTACCTAATGGCAATTGGTTTGAATCTCAATTATGAGGTCTAGGTTTATATTGTGATCACCATAGTGATGCACAAACTAAGGTTGAGATATAATTCTAGGTTGTAGAGATGAGATGACAACATATTGCATGTGCTAGGGTTTACTCTCCCCTAACCAAGATAAGATGGTTACTTGCTTAATATTTCATGTACTTCTCTTATTACTAAGGTTTGAGAATTAGATTTATCTTCTACCAATTGGCTTCTATTATTAACCTCAATTATCATTTAAGTAACTACATTTGTTTATAGTTCTTTTTATAGTTAACTTTGGTCCATATGGATGTATGGTTTCTCACCATATAAAGTATGGTTTACTCTAAGGTTTTCTTAGGTACTTTATTTGAGGAATTAATGGAATATAGATGTGCTATAGTCCTACTTATGATCACCTAGTGATCCACAAGTTGGGATTGAGATATAAGTCTGGATTTGCTTACTAGTGATCCCCCTATGATTTCATGTGGTGAATAAGATCTACTAGTCATATAAGTGTTAGCATTTGGATTATTCTCCTATTTCTCCAAAGCATGGTCATGGATTAGGCATGATCCACTTGTTCTTAATATCCTTACCTCAAGTTCTTAGGGTTTATGATCATTACTCAATTTATAATGATCAAGGTTTGGCTTGCTAAGGTATCTCTGATGAATTTGGTTTCTCACTCCCAAGATCAAGTGTTGTCTTGATCAACTAAATATAGACTTTCTTTTATAGTTTCTTGAATGGGCATGGTTATGGTTGTCTCAATTATCTTGAGTATAACACCATAGGTTGAGCTCTCTCATTTAAGAACAGTTATTCTAGGGTTTATAGTGTACTCTTAATATCTCCTTAGGTATCTAGGCTAAGGTTCCATTTGTCTAGCTTAATTGGGTTAGTCTCTTCCTCACCTTATCAATTCCTGGATATGGTATTATTTCATGTGATATTAGGTTGTCTCACCACTCCAAGATGAAATGGTTAATCTCCTAATACTTTAGTTCAATGATTATCCTTTATTCTTAAATAGGTAAAACTAAGATTGGTATGAGTGGTCTCTCTCTTATTTGGGGAAGGACTTTAATACTAACCTAAGTTTAGGCTCCCATAGAAATTGATATGATCACCATTATCTAGGTTCCACATAAATGTTGTCTCTCTCCTAAGGAATGTCTTGAATAATACTCTAGGGTTCCTCTTAAAGATGATGATTTGAATACTTGGATGTATATCCAAGGTTTAGCTCCAGGTTTGTTATTGCTTCTCTAATAAATAATATAGAACTCTCACCTCTCTGGGTTTGATGTATAATAATTTGAAATAAAGAAGAATTATATTCCTTAGTTGGATCTCCTTGTCTTGTTTTCAAGATTAAGAGTAGAATGAGTATCATAGGGTTTATGATAAGAGCAAGGATTAGTTTAAGACATGGAGAAGATAAGTGAAGAATAGTTTCTCCAATTATTATTACTTGATTTCCAATTAAATGGATGTTCATATGTTATGGCAAGGAATTCCATGTTATGATCTTTTATAAGATCAAGCAATTGATCATTGAGTAAAGTGTTGTTGTGTTGATTATTAGTTCCATTTGATCTAACCCCTTAGATCAAATCTTCTCTACCCAAAACAAGGTTTTATCAAAGTCACATTGAGGTTTATAGCGCTTGACTTGATGAGCTACTTCAATTCCATCAAGGTCAAGTGAAACTTCAGTTACTGTGGCTGTTTTACTTTAAAGCGCGAAAATTCCCTAGATTTTCTATGCATGAATGCAATGCACACATCTGTTCCCTCTATTTTTGTAACCCCAATAAAGGATAGCAATGCGAGGGAGAGTGTATAATAGGTGAAGAGAGAGAGCTCGCCAGCTGCTGAAGAACTTGTCGGAGAACTCAGTCGTATCTCACATCACCACTTCGTGATCCTATCGAGAAGAAGCAAATCTTGGAATAAACAAATGCAAGTCTTACTACTACGGATAAAGAAGATCCAGCATGTTCATGATGATATGCATGGCATGGCATAGATGAATTACAATGCAATTATCCAAATTAAGCGGGATCGGAACCCGGACAAACAAATTAGGTTGGAGTTGCATTCCTACAGAGCAAAGTTAAGTGTTAATTAGCATGGCATATCATGGCAAGGATGAGCTACTTCAATATTAAGGGGAAACCATAGTTGGAAATCCAAAATACTCCGCATATATGTAAGGTGAACATACACGACTATCCACGAGCGACATGATGAGATGCAAACAGATGTATTGATGGCATATTCATGTTCTTCATGTTTTTGATCAATTTTCATATATAAAACATTTTGTTGAGGTTACGGTTTGAAAGATGCATGATTTATGCAGAATTATAACATTTTACGCAAAAACAAAGAAGAAGAGACGATGACGGGCACTTTGGAGCAGCGGATAGCAACGGCCGTGCGCCAAGCGTCGAAAATGCCTGGCGGAGACATGGGCGAAGCCCGATAGACAGTCTGATAAAATCGAGAGAGAAACAAAAGAGCCGCATTTAAACGCAGGTTCGGTTGATCCCTGGATGCATAGTTTACCAAGATGGCTAACCAGTAGCCTAAGACGTGTTCACGTCTGGAACAAAACACTTGGGCCGAAGTAGATAGTAGCGTATACGAAGGAAAAGAACATTCAAAAGGTTGAGATTGGGAAGTGAACTCAGATCTCACAGGAGGGAATCAAGTAACAAACCACTGGGTTAGAGAGTTGATGTTGATGCAGACCGAACGCACGAACTTAGACAAGCGGTAGCGGAGCTCAGAATCACGCGGAGAGTCCATAGCGGGCGGCTGGTCGGAGAAGTATTCGACGGTTGGGAGCAAACCGGGACGAGAGAGATGGAGTCGGGGTGCGCCAGAACGGGGAAACGAGAGGTGTGCTTGGAAGCGGCGGAGGAGGTCGGGACGGTCGGAATTGAAGGCTTTTGTGGCCGGAGTTGGAGAGGAGGCTTGACGATTTTCCGGTGAAGTACTTGAGCCCCGGTCGATTCCTTGAACGGGGATGGAGGGAGAACGACGGCGGATCTGCGGGTAGTCTTGGATCGGCGAGTCGCCTTTCCGACGCCATGGCGAGTTGAGGAGGATATGTACGGTGGTGGTGTTCGTTGGTTCCACGAGAGAAGGAAAGCAGGAGATAGCGAGAAAAATGGTGGCGCGCGAGGAGGATGAAGAGGAGAGAGCTAGGGTTTCCAGGGTCAGCTTTATGGGGAGGAAAAAGGGAGAAGGGGAGGACCACGGCGTGGTCTCGAAACTGCTTGACACGTCCTCCTCGTGAAGATGTCAGCTATCGATGATGGTCAAAGAAAGAGAGGCAGGCACAGCTCTTTGTTGAAAGTACGGGCAGGAAGAGGCAAGGTGGGTTGGGCCGGTCGGTGGTGAGAAAAGGAGAGAGAGCGCAGTTGGGTTGGGCTGAGAGAAGGAGAAAAAGGCCGGGAGAGAGGGGCTGGATAGATGGGTTTAGGATTTTCTATTTTATTTCGAAAATCACTTTTGCATTTATTTTTCAAACTGTTTTAAAACCATACCCAGGAGAATAACACCATTTCATTTTGAAATCTGAAAACATTGAAAATAATTTTGTTTGTTTGATACCTTTATAGATTAGGGTTTTATTTAAAGGAAGAGAGGTGTGAGATAACGTGCATAGAAAACAAAAATTTTCCTACAGCGAACACGCAATCCAAGCCAAGATGCAATCAAGAAGACGGTAGCAACGAGGGGGTATCGGGTCTCACCCTTGAAGAGATTCCAAAGCCTACAAGATGAGGCTCTTGTTGCTGCGGTAGACGATCACTTGCCCCTTGCAAAGCGTAGAAGATCTTGATCACGATCGGTTCGGGCGCCACGAACGGGCAGCACCTCCGTGCTCGGTCCACGTTCGGTGTTGATGAAAACGACGTCCACCTCCCCGTTCCAGCGGGCAGCGGGAGTAGTGGAGCTCCTCTTGAATCCGACAACACGACGGCGTGGTGTCGGTGGTGTAGAAGTCCGGCGGAGCTTCGCTAAGCGTGCGGGGAAGTGGAGGAGCGGGGCGGCCAGGGTTTGAGAGGGGCGCTAGGCCACTATAGGGAATGGGGCCACCTTGGTGGTGTTTCGGTGGCCGGCCCCCTCCCCCTTGGCCCTCATTATATAGGTGGACCCCAAGAGGTGGTGTCCAAGTCTTCGAATAAGGCCCGAACCAAAAACCTTCCATAAGGAGGACCCAAGGTGGGACTCCCACTTGAGGTGGGAGTTCCACCTCCCATATGGGGGTGTGGCCGGCCCCGGGGGAGTCCACTTGGGACTCCTCCCCACTAGGGTTGGCCGGCCATGGGTGGTGGAGTCCCTCTGGCTCCACCTTCCTTAGTGGTTTCTTCCGGACTTTTCTAGAACCTTCTAGAACCTTCCATAGAACCTTCCGCGACATTTTTATTCACATAAAATGACATCCTATATATGAATCTTATTCTCAGGACCATTAGGAACTCCTCAAATGATGTCCGGGATCTTATCGGGCTCAGGAGCAAATATTCGAACTCCATTCCATATTCAAGTTCTACCATTTCAACATCCAACTTTAAGTGTGTCACCCTACGGTTCTCGAACTATGCGGACATGGTTGAGTACTCACTCCGACCAATAACCAATAGCGGGATCTGGAGATCCATATTGGCGCTCCCACATATTCAACGATGACTTTAGTGATCGAATGAACCATTCACATACATTACCAATTCCCTTTGTCTCGCGATATTTTACTTGTCCCAGGGTTTGATCTTCGGTATCACTCTATACCTTGTTCAACCTCGTCTCTGACAAGTACTCTTTACTCAGTACAGTGGTATGTGGTCTCTTATGAACTTATTCATATGTACAAGACATTGAAGCGACATTCCCACTGAGAGGGCCCAGAGTATATCTATCAGTCATCGGGATGGACAAATCCCAGCTGTTGATCCATATGCCTCAACTCATACTTTCCGGATGCTTCTCACCTTTATAGCCACCCATTTCCGCAATGGTGTTTGGTGTAATCAAAGTACCTTTTACGGTATAAGTGATTTACATGATCTCCTGGTCATAAGGACTAGGTAATGTATCGAAAGCTTATAACAAATAACTTAATGATGAGATCTTATGCTACGGTTAATTGGGTGTGTCCATTATATCATTCACATAATGACATAACCTTGTTATTAATAACATCCAATGTTCATGATTATGAAACTAATCATCCATTAATCAACAAGCTAGTTTAAGAGGCATACTAGAGACTTCTTGTTTGTCTACATATCACACATGTACTAATGTTTGGGTTAATACAATTCTAGCATGATATATAAACATTTATCATAAACATAGAGATATAAATAATAACCACTTTTATTATTGCCTCTAGGGCATATCTCCTTCAGTCTCCCACTTGCACTAGAGTCAATAATCTAGATTACATTGTAATATACCTAACACCCATGGCATTCGGGTGTTGGTCATGCTTTGCCCTAGGGAGAGCTTTAGTCAACGGATCTGCTACATTCAGATCAGTGTGTACTTTCCAAATCTTTACTTCTCCATCTTCGATGTACTGTGGTCAGTGGTAACGCAGCTTGATATGCTTCAGCCTCTTGTGTGACCTTGGCTCTTGTGCATTGGCGATGGCACCCATGTTGTCACGGTAGATGACTAGTGGGTCCAATGCACTAGGAACCACCCCGAGCTCTACAATGAACATCTTCATCATACCGCTTCGATGAAGCCTGGAAGCCGCTATGTACTGCGATTACGTTGAAGACAGCCCATAGTGCCTTTAGCCGAGCTTGCCCATTCTTGCCAGCACCATTCAATATAAACACGTACACAGACTGTGACTTAGAGTCATCAGGATCGGTTTCCAACTGCATCGGTGTAACTTATTTTTCAACGAGCTCTTGGTCACCTCCATAACAAAAGAAACATATCCTTAGTTCTTTTTAAGTACTTCGGGATATTCTTGACCGCTGTCCAGTGCTCCATTTGGATCACTTTGATATCTGCTAGTCAAACTAGCAGCATGTGCTATATCAGGTCTTGTACATAGCATGGCATACATGATAGATCTATTTGCCGAGAGCATAGAGGATATTACACATCCTTTCTCTTTCTTCTGCCGTAGCCGGTCCTTGAGTTTTACTCAATACCTTGCCTGGTAACAGGTAAGAACCCTTTCTTACTTTCATCCATTCTAAACTTCTTTAGAATCTTGTCCGGGTATGTACTGATAGCCCTATTAAGCGTCTTGATCTATCTCTATAAATCTTGATGCCTAATATATATGATGCTTCAACAAGGTCTTTCATTGAAAAACTATTATTCAAATAACCCTTATCCTTAATAGTTCTATATCATTCCCGATCAATAATATGTCATCTACATATATTATCGGGAACTACAGAGCTTCCACTCACTTTCTTGTAAATGCAGGCCTCTCCATGACATTGTATAAACCCGAAGTCTTTGATCACCTTATCAAGGCGTCGGTTCCAACTTCATGCTTGCTTCAGTCCATAGATTGAACGCTGAAGTTTGCATACTGTCAACATTTTTAGGATCGACAAAAACCTTTGGGTTGTACCATATACAACTCTTCCTCAATGTCTCCATTAAAGACGCCGTTTTGACATCCATCTGCAAAATCTCATAAGAAAAATGCGGCTATTGCTAACAAAATCCTCCCAGAGATTTTAGCTTAGCTACAGGTGAGAATGTCTCATCGTAGTCAACTCCTTGAATTTGTGGGGAACCCTTTGCGACAAGTCGGGCTTTATAGACAGTAATATTACCATCGGCATCTGTTTCTCTTGGTCATTATTCTCGTGACCTTGTGACTATGGGGTAAGTCTGTAAAGTCCATGCTTGGATTATCATACATGGATCCATTTAGTTCATGGCTTCTTGCCATTTGTTGGAGTCTGGGCCTCATCATCGCTTCTTCATGCGTCGCAGGGTCTTCATCATTGTTATCACAATCATGACATTTAGACAAGGATCATATAATCGGGAGTGGCACGTTCCCTTGTCGATATGCGAGGTTCAGTAGTTTCCTCGTTCGAAATTTCATGATCATTATCATTAGCTTCCTCACTAATCGGTGTAGGCGGCACAAGAATTCCGGTACTGCGCTACTCTGATCAATGAGTATAGATTCATCAATCTCATCAAGTTCTACTTTTCTTCCAGTCACCTCTTTAGTGAGAAATTCTTTCTCAAGAAAGGTTCCGTTCTTAACAACAAAGATTTTGCCTTCGGATCTGTGATAGAAAGTGTACCCTATAGTTTCCTTAGGATAACCTATGAAGACGCATTTCTCCGCTTTGGGTTCTAGCTTGTCCGGTTGTAACTTCTTTACATAGGCTTCGCAACCCCAAACTTTTAGGAACGACAGCTTAGGTTTCTTATTAAACCATAATTCATACGGTGTCATTTCTACGGATTTTGATGGTGCTCTATTTAAAGTGAATGCGGCTGTCTCTAATGCATAACTCCAAAATGATAACGACAAATCAGTAAGAGACATCATACTACGAACCATATCTAAGAGAGTTCGATTACGACGTTCGGACACACCGTTTCGTTGTGGTGTTCCCAGCGGTGTCAATTGTGAAAATATTCCGCATTTCTTTAAATGCATGCCAAACTCATAACTCAGATATTCACCTCCACGATCAGATCGTAGAAATTTAATCTTCTTGTTACGTTGATTTTCTACTTCACTTTGAATTCCTTAAACTTCTCGAAAGTTTCGGATTTATGTTTCATGAAATAGATATACCCATATCTACTCAGATCATCTGTAAAGGTTAGAACATAACGATAACATGTGATGCTACACTCATTGGTCGCACACATCGGTATGTATGATTTCCAATGGTAGGTAGCACTCGCTCCATCATACCAGAAAATGGAGTCTTTGTCATTTTCCCATTAGACATGCTTCGCATCTGTCAAGTGACTTTCAAAGTCAAGTGATTCAAGTAATCCATCGGTATGGGTTTCTTCATGCGTTTCACTCCAATATGACCAAGGCGACAGTGCCATATAAGTAGAATTATCATTAAGTTTAATTCGCTTAGCATCAATGTTATGTATATGCGTATCACTACTATCGAGATCTAACAGAAATAAGCCATTCTTTTGTGGTGCTCGACCATAAAAGATATTATTCATAAAATAGAACAACCATTATTCTCAGACTTGAATGAATAACCGTCTTGCATTAAACAAGATCCAAATATAATGTTCATGCTCAACGCGGGTACAAAATAACAATTATTTAGGCTTAAAACTAATCCCGAAGGTAGATGTAGAGGAAGTGTGCCGACAGCGATCACATTGACCTTGGATCCGTTTCCAACGCGCATCGTCACTTCATCTTTCAGCAGTTGTCGTTTATTCTTTAGTTCCTGTTTCGAGTTACAAATATGAGCAACCGAACCAGTATCTAATACCCAGGTACTAGAACGAGAACTAGTGAGATAAACATCTATAACATGTATATCAGATATACCTTCTTTCATCTTCTTAAATAAGACCACTCTTCGAATCTGCCGAATGCGGAGCAATTACGCTTCCCGGTGTCCCTTCTCCCTTGCGATAATAGCACTCAGCATCGAGGCTTAGAGGGCCGTTCTTAGGTTTTTAATAGGAGCTGGCAGCTTTCTTGCCACCCTTCTTGAATTTTCCCTTAGACTTACCCTGTTTCTTGACAGGTGGTCTTGTTGACCATCAACACTTGGTGCTCTTTCTTGATCTCAATCTCGGCAGCTTTTCAAAGAGTTCAGGTAACTCCTTGTTCATGTTCTGCATATTGTAGTTCATCACAAAGTTCTTGTAACTTGGTGGCAGTGATTGAAGGACACGATTAATCCCAGTCTGTTAGGAATCACTATTCCCAAGTCACTGAGTTTCTTCGCATGCCCGGTCATGGCGAGCATGTGCTCACTAATGGAGTTGCCTTCTTCCATCATACAGCTGAAGAAATGTTCGATGCTTCATAGCATTCCACGGCCGCATGAGTCTCAAAAATAGCTTTCAACTCTTTCATCAACTCATGAGATCGTGGTGCTGCCGTTTTTAGTCAGTTCGAGGCATAAGATGCTTTGCTTCGAACTTGAAATCACAGGTTTTCGAGTCTCGTAAACAGCTTTTACTTCATCGGTTTCAGTTTCTGCGGGAGGGTCACCTAGCGGTGCATCAGGCATATTGCGATTTCCGCCGAGGAGAAGATCCTCATGTGAACCAGTCGGTGGTTGCTCCCAGATATGCTCTTAAGTTTCTCTTTCTCTAAGGCCCAGTTAAAATTGATTAGGACGCCATCTCTACAACCTTATATTTGCAATAGTTTAGTAGGATTTATGACAGAGTGAGTTCAAATTTAATTCAACATAATTAAAAATCTAGGTGAACTCCCACTCAAAACATATCCCACGCATTGTCTTAGTGATCACCCGAACCAAATCCATCGCACCTCAAATCGATCATCACGAGAAAAGGTGTAATTCAATGGCGAACTCAAAGTGTTCATCATATCAATCATATGATTCATGCTCTACCTTTCGGTATCACGTGTTACGAGACCATGTCTGTACATGCTAGGCTCGTCAAGGCCCACCTTAGTATCATGTGCAAAGCTTGTCTTGCACCCGTTGTAAGTACTTATCGAATCTATCACCGATCATCACGAGATGCTTGGCTTGATAAGGCAACAGTGCTACTAAGGATGAACACTTTATTATCTTGAGATTTTTAGTGAGGATCATCTTATAATGCTACGGTCGTGATCTAAGCAAAATAAGATGCATAAAGGATTAACATCATGCGGTTCATATGTGATATGATATGGCCTTTTGTCTTTGCGCCTTTGATCTTCATCTCCAAGCACGGACACAGTCTCCATCATCTTCGGAGCATGATCTCCATCATCGTCGGTGAAGCACCAAGGTCAATGGCGCCGTCTTCATGATTTTTCACCACATGTAGCAACTATTACAACTACTTTGAAATACACTCAACATGAAATTTAAAGACAACCATAAGGCTCTTGCAGGTTGCCACAATACAATAATGATCATCTCATACATATTCATCATCACATTATGGCCATATCACATCACCAAACCTTGCAAAAACAAGTTAGACGTCTCTCTAATTTGGTTTGCATATTTTACGTGGTTTAGGGTTTTCGATATAGATCTAATCTACCTACGAACATGAACCACAACGTTGATACTAATGTTGTCAATAGAAGAGTAAATTGAATCTTTACTATAGTAGGAGAGACAGACACCCGCAAAGCCTCTTATGCAATACAAGTTGCATGTCGGACGAGGAACAAGTCTCATGAACGCGGTCATGTAAAGTTAGCCCGAGCCGCTTCATCCCACTATGCCATAAAGATGCAAAGTACTCAACTAAAGATAACAAGAGCATCAGCCCAAAACCATTGTGTTCTACTAGTGCAACCATCTATGCATAGACACGGCTCCGATACCCTTTGTGGGTGCGTTGCATAGAAAACAAATTTTTTACAGCGAACACGCAATCCAAGCCAGATGCAATCTAGAAGACGGTAGCAAAGAGGGGATTAGTCTCACCCTTGAAGAGATTCCAAAGCCTACGAAGATGAGGCTCTTGTTGCCTGGGCAGAACTGATCCACTTGCCGCTTGCAACGCGTGAAGATCTTGATCACGATCGGTTCCGGGGCCACGAACGGGCAGCACACCTCCGTACTCGGTCCCACGTTCGGTTGTTGATGAAGACGACGTCCACCTCCGCGTTCCAGCGGGGCAGCGGAAATAGTAGCTCCTCTTGAATCCGACAGCACGACGGC
Source organism: Lolium multiflorum (assembly GCA_030979885.1). NCBI lineage: Eukaryota > Viridiplantae > Streptophyta > Magnoliopsida > Poales > Poaceae > Lolium > Lolium multiflorum. The sequence continues at coordinate 56,285 of JAUUTY010001294.1, forward strand.
GTGGTGTCGGTGGTGTGGAGGGTCGGCGGAGCCGCTAGCGTGCGGAAGTGGAGGAAGCGGGGCGGCTGGGGTTGGGAGAGGGCGCAGAAGGCCACTGGGGTGCGGCCACCTTGGTGGTGTTTTAGGTGGCCGGCCCCCTCCCCCTTGGCCCTCATTATATAGGTGGAACCCCAAGAGGTGGTGTCCAAGTCTTCGAATAAGACCCGAACAAAAAACCTTCCATAAGGAGGGGGAAACCTAGCCAAGCTAGGACTCCCACCAAGGTGGGAGTTCCACCTCCCATATGGGGGGTGGCCGGCCCCCTAAGGGGGAGTCCACTTGGGACTCCTCCCCCACTAGGGTTGGCCGGCCATGGGAGGTGGAGTCCCCATGCGGACTCCACCTTCCTTGGTGGTTTCTTCCGGACTTTTCTAGAACCTTCTAGAACCTTCCATAGAACCTTCCCGCGACATTTTTATTCACATAAAATGACATCCTATATATGAATCTTATTCTCAGGACCATTCCGGAACTCCTCGTGATGTCCGGGATCTCATCCGGGACTTCGAACAAATATTCCAACTCCATTCCATATTCAAGAACTACCATTTCAACATCCAACTTTAAGTGTGTCACCCTACGGTTCGAGAACTATGCGGACATGGTTGAGTACTCCCTCCAACCAATAACCAATAGCGGGATCTGGAGATCCATAATGGCTCCCACATATTCAACGATGACTTTAGTGATCGAATGAACCATTCACATACATTACCAATTCCCTTTGTCTCGCGATATTTTACTTGTCCGAGGTTTGATCTTCGTTATCACTCTATACCTTGTTCAACCTCGTCTCCTGACAAGTATCTTTACGCGTACCGTGGTATGTGGTCTCTTATGAACTTATTCATATGCTTGCAAGACATTTGACGACATTCCACCGAGAGGGCCCAGAGTATATCTATCCGTCATCAGGATGGACAAATCCCACTGTTGATCCATATGCCTCAACTCATACTTTCCGGATACTTAATCCCACCTTTATAGCCACCCATTTACGCGGTGGTGTTTGGTGTAATCAAAGTACCTTTCCGGTATAAAGTGATTTACATGATCTCATGGTCATAAGGATTAGGTAACTATGTATCGAAAGCACTTATAGCAAATAACTTAATGATGAGATCTTATGCTACGTTTAATTGGGTGTGTCCATTATATCATTCACATAATATTATAACCTTGTTGGCTAATAACATCCAATATTCAAAGTTATGAAATAATCATCCATTAATGTAATAGTTTAAAAAAGAGGCATAGGGACTAACATTTGTCTACATATCACACATGTACTAATGTTTCGGTTAATACAATTCTAGCATGATATATAAACATTTATCATAAACATAGAGATATAAATAATAACCACTTTTATTATTGCCTCTAGGGCATATCTCCTTCAAGAGGATGGTTTATTATAAAAACCATATGAGAGGGAGAACTGAAATAGTTTTTATTTAAAATAATTTTATTTGTAAAATCTTGTGGATGATATGATGCATGATGCATGATGATGCACAAAAGAAAAGGCACAAGCAAATCTAATAGGGGTACTACCCGGGGTTTTACGGCACTAACCTATTAACGAGATGCAGAAGAGCCAGTTGCTGTTTTTTCTGCTATTTTTGGTTTAAGAAATCCTATTGGAAATATTCTCGGAATTGGACGAAATCAGCACCCAGGGTCTTATTTTCTGAAGCTTCAGTCGAAGAAGCGAAAGTGGGGCGACGTGGCCGACACGCCGAGCGGCGCGACCCGAGGCCACTGGCGCGTGGCCCCTGTTGTGGAAGCCTCGTGACGCCTGACCACTTCTGCCTACATATAGCCTTCGTTGAGAATATCCCAGTACCGAGAGCTACGATACGGAAAACCTTCCCGAGACGCCGCGTCGCGAATCCCATCTCGGGGATTCGGGGAGATCGCCTCGGCACCACACCGGAGAGGGAATCATCTCTAGGAGGACTCTTCCGCCATGGAGCGCCTCAGGATGATGGCCCAGGTAGTTCACCCATTTGGACTATGGGTCCATAGCGATAGCTAGATGGTTGTCTTCTCCTCATTGTGCTATCATTGTGGATCTTGTGAGCTGCCTAACATGATCCAGATCATCTATTTGTAATGCTACATGTTGCGTTTGTTGGAATCCGATGAATATGGAATACTATGTTATGTTGATTATCAATCTACCATCTATGTGTTGTTTATGATCTTGCATGCTCTCCGTTATTAGTAGAGGCTGTGGCCAAGTCATTACTTGTAACTCAAGGATATTTATGCTTTCGATAATTGAGTTCATGCCTCCATTAGCCCCAGGACGGTGACATAAAGTTCTAAGGTTGTGGATGTCTTTTTATTTGCCACTAGAGATAAAACATCAATGCTATGTCTAAGGATATTTGTGCCGATTACATTACGCACCATACTTAATGCAATTGTATGTTGTTTGCAATATACTGGAAGGGGTGCGGACGCTAACCCGAAGGTGGACTTTCTAGGCATAGATGCATGTTGGATAGCGGTCTATGTACTATGTCGTAATGCAATCTCACTCTACTCATCATAATATGTATGTGCATTGTCATGCCATCTTTATTTGTCAATTCCCAACTGTAAGTTGTTCACCCAACATGCTATTTCTTATTGGAGAGACAACACTAGTGAACTGTGGACCCCGATCCATTCTTTACATCGAATACAATCTACGGCAATACTTGTTCTTGTTCTTCGCAAACATCATCTTCCACACCATACACACATCTAATCCTTTGTTACAACAAGCGGTAAGAATTGACAGCCTCAGCATCACGTTGAGACAAAGTATTTGAGTAATGTTGTGCAGGTTCCACGTTGACGGAATCCCTGGTGTTGCGCGCACTACCTCGCCACCATCAACCTTCAACGTGCTTCTTGGCTCCTCTTTGGTTCGATAAGCCTTGGTTTCTTTCTGGAAAACTTGCTGTTGTACGCATCACCTTCCTCTTTAGGGTTCCCAGACCGCGTGCTGTCGCGTGCTCCCGAGGTGCGGTGTTTAAGAACACGGCGAGGTCGGGCCCGTGCGCTCGGTGCGGCAGGGAGCGAGGTGGGATTAGACGAGTTCTGGTTGGGCGAGGGTGCTGGTGGATCGTGGTCTGGATCACGTAGGGCTGAGGGGAGTGGAGCTGAGCCTGAACGGGATGGCATGAGGGTGCCCTGCTGACGGTTCTCGGGTGCTCGAAAGGTGTTTGACGAAGGATTTAAACAATGGCAGGCACGTGTGCTCGGAGAGAAAGGGGAAGGCTTGCCACTGCGTGTCGGAAAGCGAAGAGGTGCGGGGAACCGTCGAGGTCGATGACGCGTGCATGAGCAACGACACATGTGAGGAGGATGTGGCAATATTTGTTTAAGCTCCTACGCATGCATGTCTTAGTCTTCTCTCCCACTCACCGCAGAGAAAACAGCCAAGAATGGTCTTGTAGCGGGTCGACTAGAGAGGGGAGGAGATAGTACTAGAGCACATCTTTGGTTATGCATGAGGCATGGCTCGACACGGGTGGAAACATGAACTTGTTGCATGTGGTGACCATTACCCGACCTCTCTTTCTTTTCTCTCGCTCCTACGGTGGGAACCAACATGCATCACATGTTTAAATCTTTGTGGAGAGTGAGGAAATTGAGTGGGAATAATATGCTAAAGAGAAAAGGAAGAGAAAAAGAGAGCAATTAATTAGTTCATGGTCTATGTGACCATTTCTAGCTTAAACCATTTTTTGAGGATTATGGCATGGTCAGCCTCATGTGAGTAAGTCAAGACAATGATGAGAATGAGGAGGTAAGTTGCACAAGGCTAGAGAATTTTTTAGAATACCATTTGAAGAAAGGATGAGAAAGAGAGGGTGGAGGAATATACAAGGATTCATGATCTTACAAGATCATGATCACATGCAAATCAATATGATCGAGATTTGGTTTCCCTCGAGGAGACAAGAATTAAAAGGAGGGGTCCAAAAATATGGTCCTAGGGTTTTAGTGAGAAAAGAGATTTTAATCTCACAAGTCAATAAAAATGGGAGTGAATTGCTCCAAAGGTTTTGGCAAGGTTTAATTAAATAAAAACCAGAAATAAATAGGGTGCCACATGTGAAAAGGGTTTTTAGGGTTTTTGGATTTACACACAAGTGACAAATTTCACAAGCACTACTACACACTTACCCTAGATTCAAATGCAAGATCAATCATGCATGCAAGATTTGAAAGACAGAAAAAGTTTTTGTTGGCCCTAAATTTTGCCAAAATTTTAATCAAGTCACAAAAGTTGGGTTGTTACAAACCTTCCCCCCTTAAAATGAATCTCGTCCTCGAGATTCGGTGGCTAAGAACTGAAGAGTGCGGGAAAGTCCTTCCGAAGTTGATCCTCTCGTTCCCAAGTGGCTTCTTCTGAGTGATTACTCCATTGAACCTTACAAAACTTAATCTTCCTTCTTGGTGAGGCAGGCTTGACTTCTTCACAGAATCCAGAAGGGGTACTTCTCGATAGGTTAAGTCGGTGTTGAGGTCGAGGGTGCGATAATCGATGTTCTTGAATGTCTCAGGCTTGTCGGGCACTTGGAGGCATCGTCGAAGTAGAGAGATATGGAACACATCGTGGAAATCCGCTAATTCAGCAGGCAGTTCCAGTTGATAGGATACTTCACCTCGACGAGCGAGAACCTTGAAGGGCCCAATATATCTGGGGGCAAGCTTCCCTTTGACGTGAAATCTCTGCATTCCCTTGAGTGGAGTGACGCGAAGATAGGCATGATCTCCAACCTTGAAGGTCAGTTCGCGACGCTTGGAATCAGCATAACTCTTCTGGCGGGATTGAGCGGCTTTGAGGCGATCACGGATCAGTTGGACTTGTTCTTCAGCTTCACGAAGATGGTCAGGTCCAAAAACTTGACTATCTCCGGTCTCGGACCAGTTGAGAGGGGTTCGGCAACGGCGACCATATAGGGCTTCAAAGGGGGCCATCTGAAGACTAGCTTGGTAGCTATTGTTGTAAGAGAACTCCGCGAAGGGTAGACAATCTTCCCATTTTGCTCCATAGGCGAGGACACAAGCACGAAGCATATCTTCAAGAATCTGATTTACTCTTTCGGTCTGGCCACCGGTTTGCGGGTGATATGCGATGCGAAGGCCAGCTTGGTTCGAGAGCTTCATGCAGGCTCTTCCAGAATCTCGAGTGAATTGGGTACCACGATATACGATCGAAGCAGGAGTGTAGTGGAGACTCTGTCAAGGGACACATACAGATCCAGCAGCTTGGTACCATTATGAACAGACTTCACCGGATGAAATGAGCAACTTTAGTAGTCGGTCCAACGATGACCCAAATGGAGTCATGGCCTTGTTGGGATTTAGAGTCGGTGATGAAGTCATCCCAACTTCTTCCCATTTCCACTCGGGAACTTGGAGGGGTTGGAGTAGTCCAGCTGGTCGCTGATGTTCAGCCTTCACTTTCTGGCACACGTCGCGATGAAAAAGGCGATCTCACGCTTCATACCGTGCCACCAAAATTGTTTCTTCAGGTCTTGATACATCTTGGTTCCTCCGGGGTGGATTGAGTAGGGGGTGTCGTGAGCTTCCTTCATGATGAGTTGCTTCAAGTCTTCGATATTGGGTACACAGAGGCGTCCCTTGTACCACAAAACTCCTTTGGCATCAATGGTGAAGCCAGGAACTTCTTCCCTATCCATCCTACGCTTGATTCCTTCGATACTTTCATGTCCCACCTTGTGCATTTGATTGATATGCCATGATGATTGTTATTATGTGTATAAGCTAAACCCTAAAACCCTAATGTGATCATGAGAAGATCACCAACCAAATAAATCAAAAAGAGAAAGAAATCAAATAAATGCAAAACCCTAAAAACCCTCACATATGCTCTATGGCATTTTTATAAATTTTGACCCTAGACCAATTTGGTCTTCACCATTAGTTGAATAATGTTACTAAACACTTATTACAACTTTTGGAATCAAAGAATCACAATTCAAATAAGTTTTCAAATACAAAACTTGCTCACATATGATAATGGCCAAATCTGCCAATTATAGTCTGATCACCACTTTGAGCCTCTGTAATTCAAAATTTTCAAACTAAACCTTGCTAACTCTTTGCACCTCATCCAAGACAACATCAAGGTGAACACTTTTTGTAAAGATCACCATGCCAAATTCTTTCTTGATCAATAGCTATGCTCATCCAAAGTTGCAACATTTTAACAAGTGCAACAATCTCCTTCAACATCAATGGTGAAACCGAGGAACTTCCCTCCCTATCCATTCTACACTTGATTCCTTCAATACTCTCATGACCCACTTGAGCTCCTTGGTTGGTCGAATAATGTAGGCTTCAATTGAAGGTGCACGACTCCTAACGAGCTCGAGGCCGAACTCCTCCAGTTCTTCATACAGCTTGGGTTGAGCAATTTTGATCAGGGCGTTCAATGAACAGGGCTCTCGACTAAGGGCATCAGCTACGACATTGGCTTTACCGGGATGATAATGAATACCGAGATCGTAGTCCTTGATAAGTTCCATCCATCTGCTCTGCCTCATATTCAGCTCCCGCTGAGTGAAGATGTACTTCAGACTCTTGTGGTCGGTGTAGATTTCACAGCGATTTCCCACTAGATAGTGGCGCCAGGTCTTCAGGGCGTGAACTACAGCAGCAAGCTCTAAGTCATGCGTGGGGTAGTTCATCTCGTGCGGTCGAAGTTGTCTTGACAAATAGGCTATCACCTTGCCTTCTTGCATCAGCACACTTCCCAGACCAAGTTTCGATGCATCGCAGTACACATCAATGATAGACTGAATTTTGGATGGGTCGACAGACACTCCTCCGGCAGATATGACATGACCTAGGAATCCTACCTCTTTCAGCCAAAATTCACATTTACTAAACTTGGCGTAAAGCTGATGGTCTCGGAGAGTTCCCAAAACAATCCGCAGATGTTCAGCATGCTCTTCTTCATTCTTGGAGTAGATCAGAATATCATCGATGAAAACCACGACGAACTTGTCGAGGTACTTCATGAACACCTTGTTCATGAGATTCATGAAATAGGCAGGGGCATTGGTTAGTCCGAAGGACATCACGGTATATTCAAAAAGTCCATACCGTGTGGTGAAGGCAGTCTTGGGAATGTCCGATTCTCGGACTTTGAGTTGATGATAACCAGTTCGGAGATCAATCTTGGAGAAAACTCGGGCTCCGTTCATCTGGTCAAACAGATCTTCAATCTTCGGGAGAGATGTTGTTCTTAATGGTGACATCATTAAGCTTCCGGGTCAATCCGCTTACGGGCAGATAGTACCATCCCGCTTATCCACAAAGATAACGGGAGATCCCCAGGGTGATGCGCTCGGGCGAATCAACCCTTTCCTCAACATGTCATCCAACTGCTTCTTCAACTCAACTAATTCTTGGGGGTTCATCCGGTAAGGTCGCTGAGCGATGGGGGCAGTTCCGGGATAAACTCGATATCCCGATCAGGGGGCATACCGGGTAGCTCATCGGGGAAAACCTCAGGGTACTCACAAGCTATGGGTACTTCATGCAGGGCTGGACTGGCGACACTCTTCTTGCATAAGGCCTTCGATGATGGCATGGTCGCCACATGCTCAACTACTTCACCGTCCTCAGCAGTCAGGGTTATGGCTCGGCGAACACAATCTATGTGACCCTTATACTTCACCATCCAATTCATCCCGAGGATAACTTCTAAGCCTTGCTCTCCTAATACGATCAAATCCGCGTGGCGCTTTCCCTGAATATCTATGGGAACATCATGCCGGGACAGATCCGTTTGGTGGAGGCTCCGGGATTTGGACCTTCAGCATGAGAACATTTGCATGATGAGTAGGTCTCAAGCCACTCTTTCTAGCAAACGGCAACAAACCGAGTGTGATGCTCAGGAATCCAAACGGGACAGTGGAGGGTACGGAGTTGACGATTGGGAACGTACCCAAAACAATACTCCAGGAGCTTCACGAGCTTCTTGACGTGACATGGTTGAGGTGACCTCACGGATGGTCAATGATTTATAGTGATGGTTTCCCTTACGCGTGATGCGGGCTTGTCCCTGATTTGGCTTGGGCGCATTGGGGCCTTTGCTGGCGATCGGCTTGTTAGGGCACATCTTGGAGAAATTGGAGGAAGGCGGACAATGTTGTTGTTGGTTGTAATTTGGATTGATTACTTCCTCCAGGCTTATTTGAGGTGCTGGTGCGATTGGGGGTTGTCGGGCGAGTGCGAGGGGTTGGTGCCCTACATTGTTGGAAGTAAATCTTTGTCCTCTTTGTTAGCTTCTTTCCTGTAGGCAGAGTGTTGGGCCTCAAGAGCGAGGGATTTGTAAAGTATCATCAAGTTTTCCCTTAAGTGGATCACCCAAGGTTTGTCGAACTCAGGGAGGAAGAGGTCAAAGATATCCCTCTCAAGCAACCCTGCAATCACGATACAAGAAGTATCTTGTGTCCCCAACACACCTAATACACTTGTCAGATGTATAGGTGCACTAGTTCGGCGAAGAGATAGTAAAATGCAAGTGATATGGATGAATATGAGTGGTAATAGCAATCTGAATAAAAGATGGCAGCGAGTAAACATGTAGCAGAACTTGTTGGAAGCGGTGTTTCAATGCTTAGAAACAAGGCCTAGGGATCATACTTTCACTAGTGGACACTCTCAACATTAATCACATAATAAATAAGTTCTCTTTCCTTTGTGCTATGGATAACGAACACTAATTCACCATGTAGGGATGCAAAAGCAAACCTTAAAGATGTATTCCCAAGTACTAATAAACACCCCATGCTGTCACTTTGAGCATTCATAGGAGGTACTAACACACCATAATTTCATAGAGACATCCAACTCAAATCATAACTCGGTGAATAAGTATTCTGTGAAATATAGCCTAAAGACCCACACGGTGCACACGCTGTCACCTTTACACACGTGGAACAAGGAGTCTCCGGAGATCCACATAAGTAAAATCCACTTGAATAGCATAACGACATCTGGATTACAAAGATCATCATATGGATCTCAATCATGTAAGGCAGCTCATGAGATCATTGTCTTGTATTGAAGTACGTAGGAGAGAGATTAACCACATAGCTACAGGTAGAGCCCTTAGAGCCTCGATGGAGAACTACTCCTCCTCATGGGAGACAACAGCGGTGATGAAATGGCGGTGGTGTCGATGAAGATCTTCCGGGAGCACTTCCCCGTCCCGGCGGCGTGCAAACAGAGACTTCTGTCCCCGAATCTTGGCTTCGCGATGGCGGCGGCTCTGGAACTTTTCTCGTACCATGGCTTATTCTTATCGAAGATTTAGGTCAGGGAGGCTTTTATAGGCGAAGAGTCGGAGTCGGAAGGGCCACGGGGGCTCCACACCAGGGCCTGGGCCACGCCGCCACCATGTGTGGTGGCCCTGGGCCTCCCCTCTGGCCCCTCTTCGGTGTTCTGGAAGCTTCATCATGGAAATATAAGATCGTGGGCCTTGATTTCGTCCAATTCCGAGAATATTTCCTTACTAGGATTTATGAAACCAAAAACAGAAAACAGGAACCAACTTTCGGCATCTCGTCCATAGGTTAGTTCCGGAAAATGCATCAAAGCATTATAAAGTGTGAACAAAACATGTAAGGTATTGTCATAAAACAAGCATGGAACATCAAGAATTATAGATACGTTTGAGACATATCAACATCCCCAAGCTTAGTTCTACTCGCCCTCAAGTAGGTAAACAATAACAAAGATAATTTCTGAAGTGGCATGCCCAACATAATCTTGATCCAATAATGATGTAAAGCATATGAGATGAAAGAAGTGATTCAAAGCAATGATAAAGATAATATTAAACAACTAAATCATATAGCAAAGACTTTTCATGAATAGTACTTTCAAGACAAACATCGATAAGTCTTGCATAAGAGTTAACTCATAAAGCAATAAATTCAAAGTAAAGGCAATGGAGCAACACAAAGGAAGATTAAGTTTCAGCGGTTCCTTTCACCCTAACTTTTGCAACCTTGTTTAGTTGTCCTGAGTGCAAAAATCAGGGGACAAAAACTTTTTCTATGGGTTAATTAGATGAATTGTCTTGATCTTGTTTGTTGAGTTTTGTCTTGAGCTACCTCATAGAACAACACCTCTAGTGGTAAAACAAGCAACTCACCAAATAAAACACATGTGTGGCTTAGGAAGAATTGTTTTCCTTCTTACTACATCAAACCTCTCTCCTGATGACAACATGAGTGTGCCATCTTGATTTTTCTCTTTGTGGTACAACACCATTTCTTGTTTTCCTCTTGCTTATTTTACATTTGAGAAAAACTCTACTTTACTTGAGAAAGTAAGTAGAATATTTTGAACTCCTATGTTCCAACTAGTTTTCTCTCAACATCTTCAAAATTCCATTTCACTTGAGTTCATTCCCAATTGTCTCTAGACAATTGAGGTGTTTCAAATACTTTTTCAATAAGTTCTATTTCAAATGACAACTCTTGCACATCTTGTGTACATCTCTGATCTACCCCATGATGTTCCTTCATCCTCCAATTCTTGATCAAATGGATGATCATTTGATACTTTCAAACCACTCCCAATTGACCTCTTATTTGTAGAACAGCAATTTATATTCTTTTCCATCATCACCTTGACCTCTTGAATTCATAATTTATGTCACCATATTCATCATTGTGGGTATATGGTTACTTCTCTCACCATCTCTCTTAACCTTGCCCTATCATTGACTAAACCACCATCACCATCCCATCTACCTTGACATGCTCATGCATTGTTGCATGTGGTCAATCCCAATCTTTTCAATTTTGAATTCAAATGAAAACTTCTATTCATCAACTCTACCTCGGGAATTATCTTCTTCATAAGTTGGTCTCAACCAAAGTGGTGGAGATTATTCTCTTGGCACATGTCACCTTCATACTCATTTTTATCTATATGTATCTACTCCTATTTTTATCATTACCAAAGTCACTCATTGACATTATCTTCTCAACATCATGACTTGGTCTATACACGTGAATGTTGTGCACCTCTCTCATTGTTCACTTGTGCTTGGCAAGAATGGAGCCGGCCATTGTATGTGCAAGAATTTCGGCCAGCCCTTCCTCTTCTTTTTCTTCTCTTGCAAGCATTGCCTCAACTACCCCAACAATTAAATGGGCAGCCACCCACCTTAGCCAATCAAAAGGCAGCCACCCATCCTCCCTCTATATAAGGAGACTTGGCGGCCCTCCACCTCTCCCTTTGGCCTGTTTCCTTCACTCCCCACCCCTCACACCTCCCCTGCCCTCCACCACGAAATGCTGCCTTGCTCCCATGGCGACCATGGCCATGGAAAACCACCCAAGATGAAGCTCCCCTCCTTCCTCAAGCTTCCCCTCACCATGAGAGAGCATCCCTCTCACTCTCTTCTCCCCTAACCTTTGATGAATCCAGCTCTCTTTCTCCTTTCTCCTCTCACTAGATTGGATCTTGATGCAGGTGCATGTTGGTCCAAGCATGGAGAAGGTTGAGCTATCCTCAGATCTGAAGTTCTTGAGCAAGTTCGTCCAAAACCTTGCAGTAATTTCTGTATCTTGCTGTTTCAGATTCTGGTACGAATTTGTAAAATCCACCAAATCTCGTGTGCAGATCCAAATCGAGTGATTCAAAGTTCCACAGGTAGATATTGAAAAGATCTACAACTTGGCGTTGGTCTCATCCTCAAATTCGTTACGGATTTTGCATGGTAAATAAAGTTCTGCAAACATGCAGAATCACTGTTTGTTAGATTTCTCCCATTTTACAAAACCTTTTTGAGCAAACTCAACTGTGGGTGAAAGCCCTCTTCAATACCTTCATTTGGCGTTGGTTTCACTTCAAATGACCTCCTGAAATTGAAATGGTTCACAGATCAAGATCTGGTCAGATCTGATTTTGTCGAATTAAACCAGGAGCTTGGAAACGAATTTTTGAATGAAACCAATTGGGTAAGAACCACCTATTCAATACCTTTCAGATGCAACTAACCTCATATTTTTATGATTTATGTACGATTTGTGGTGAATTAAACTTGTTCTGTGTGTTCTGCAGACATGGCTGTTAGCTTTTAATTCATCAAAAATCCATTTTTGAACCTAATTGAGTGATTCCAATTCTGTAGGATTACTGAATGTTTTCTTAATCATCTCAAACAAGTTTCAAACCTTTATCTGTTCTGCAACTCCATAGTTAAAGCAAATGGTGAAAACATGCAGTAAACTTGTAAATCCATTTGTGAGAGTTTCAGAAACAATTTGAACCCAAATCCAATTGTGTATTTTAATATCTTTCAAATGCCATTGGCCTCATATTTTTAGGATTTTTCTACGATTTATGTCTTACAGATCTTGTTTTCTGTACAGTCAGATTCAAAGAAATTCCTAAAATTGTAGGTTTAATATTTTTGGGTGATTCCAATTGGGTTAGTCTTGTATTAGTACAGGCCATCTAGGAAAAATATTATTAGTCTCTGTTCATGCATATTTGTTGCTGTTAGTAATGTATATGTGTGACATGCATTGTTGAAGCAAAACTTTTCGGTTTATTTAAAACCCTTGACCAACTCTTTTTAGTAGAGGTGGGCAACCTTTGTTTTATGCTTGCAAAACAAAACCTCTGCAACCTAACATTAGCTCTTTTGTTTTGCTTAAGTTTTCAAATGATGTGGAATATGGTTTGCTTCCTAGGAAATTGGACGCGATCCAAGATGGACTTAAAGAAATGTACATAGGAAGTTACCATGAATCGGCCTGTTATACCAAGTTGGGTTTAATTGCCCTTGTATCGTAAAATATTAGATCGCATCTTAGTTTAGAAAGTAGAATCTTACTCGTGCACGGTTTGGTGCACGCACATTAGAAAGTCTCCTGGACTATAAATATGTACCTAGGGTTTATGGAATAAACAACAACTCACGTTCAACCCAAAACAAACCAATCTCGGCGCATCGCCAACTCCTTCGTCTCGAGGGTTTCTATCAGGTAAGCGACATGCTGCCTAGATCGCATCTTGCGATCTGGGCAGCAAAGCTTCACGTTGTTCATGCGTTGCTTGTCTGAAGCGCTTTTGATGGCGAGCAGCGTAGTTATCATAGATGTGTTAGGGTTAGCATTGTTCTTCGTTTAAGCATGCTTATGTAGTGCAATGCATATCTAGCCGCCCTCACACCTATCTCGGGTGTGGGGGCGGCACCAGCTTGATCATTATTTAGTAGGATCCGTTACGATTGCTCCTTGTTCTACAGGGATTGGTTTAATATCTGCAATAGTTAGGCCTTACAAGGAGGATCCAGTGGCACGTGGGGTGGCGTTCGCTAAGCGGGATGTTCCGAGGATCAACTTCATGTTGGTTTTTAGGCCTTGTTTAGGATTGGCTTACGATCACCGTGCATGACGCGAGGCCCAACCTGGAGTAGGATGATCCGATTATGCGGTGAAAACCCTAAATCGTCGTAGATCTCATTAGCTTTATCTTGATCAAGCAGGACCACCAAGTATTCGTGCACCCCGTACGAATCATGGGTGGATCGGCTCTTTGAGCCGATTCACGGGGTAACCTGAGAGCCGAGGCTCGTATTTAGTGTTTACGTGTATGCCATGCAGGAACCTAAGCGAGGCATCCACACCTTCCCGACCAGGTATAGGTCAGGTGGCATGCTCACTGCACTTAGCATCGCCGCGTGTAGCCAGAAGAGCATTAGGGCCGTCGCTGAGAGTCTCAGCCAGCGCGACTCTAGGCTCTTCCGGCTCTACGGTGTTGAC
>JAUUTY010001295.1:0-70142 GCA_030979885.1 Lolium multiflorum
TCGGGGTGCATGCATCGTCTGACGATGTGTTTGGGATGATCTACCGATATGCCCCAGGATCGGGATGTCGAGTTTATCATCGAGTTAATCCCTGGAACAGGACCCATAGCCCAGAGAGCCTGGTATGAACCCGAGCGAGTTAGTAGAGCTGAAAAAGCAACTGGATGATATGTTACACAAAGGTCTGATTCGACCAAGTGCGCCTGGAGATCACCAGTTTTGTTTGTGGATAAGAAGGATGGTGCCAATCGGTTATGTACGGATTATCGTAAACTTAACGATGTCACCATCAAAAACAAATACCCCTTGCCAAAGATAGAAGATCTGTTTGACCAGCTAGCCGGTGCCACCGTATTCTCCAAGATTGACCTGAGGACCGGTTACCATCAACTAAAGATTCGTGCAACAGATATTCCAAAGACTGCCTTCACCACCAGATATGGACTGTATGAGTACAATGTCATGTCATTTGGATTAACCAATGCCCCTGCCTATTTCATGAACCTCATGAACAAGGTCTTCATGAACTTTTTGGATAAGTTTGTCGTTGTCTTCATCGACGACATCCTTATCTACTCCAAAACCGAAGAGGAACATGAGCAACATTTGGAAATCATCCTAGAAACCCTTAGACAGCACAAGTTGTATGCCAAGTTCAGCAAGTGCGAGTTTTGGTTGAAGGAAGTAGGATTCCTGGGACATATCTTGTCTGCAGGAGGAATTGCCGTAGATCCCGCCAAGATCAAGAAGAATGGAAAGCCCCAACCACTCAGACCGAGGTCCGCGCATTTCTCGGATTAGCGGGATATTACCGCCGATTCGTTGAAGGATTTTCCAGCATAGCCCGACCCATGACCCAACTGCTGAAGAAGGATAAGAAGTTTGAATGGACTGCCAAATGTGAAGAAAGTTTCCAACAGCTCAAGAACAGATTGACCACAGCCCCAATATTGATCATGCCGGATATCACCAAGCCATTTGACGTCTACTGTGATGCATCCAAGATTGGTCTTGGATGTGTGTTGATGCAAGAAGGCAAAGTGATATCATATCTGTCCCGGCAACTGAAATGGATTCGCATGGCGCATGGAGGTGCCTGCGACGTCGCCACAAAATAAGGTTTCTGTGGCGCACCTGCCCATGCGCCACAGAATTAAGGTTTCTGTGGCGCACTTGTTCTTAGGTGCGCCACAGAAAAGCGTGCGCCACAGAATTGGTTTTCAGTGCGCCACAGAAATTGCTTGTATTATACTCGATTTTGTGCTGCCTGCTATACACATGCAGTTTATACACAGCAATATACAGGTTATATACAGCAACATTCAGATATAATATAAATATCATGTACATTGCACAGATATAACATAGACATCATCATCACATTACTTAGAGCCCGATCGAATACATATATAGTGGCAATTAAGTGTCAAATGTTTTGCATACAACTCTTAATTCATACAAATTTCACAATTTCGAGATACAAAGTAGTCTTCATCCGGTTCCTCCTTTGCTCCCTCATCTCTACCCACCAGGCTCGCTTGCATCGGGGTCTTCATATCCAGTTCGTACTATGATGAAAATGGAAGAAAGTGAGACCAACAAGTCCGATGCACAAGAGAAATGGAATAAATGCCTCATACATTGTTGGTCAACACAAATATTAACATTTAGGGATGGCGTAAGTGAGACCAAGTCCGATGCACAAGAGATTGATATTTGTGCTATCTTACCAGGCTCACTTACGCCACCCCCAAGTGTACGGGGACCAAACATTTTAATCATCGGCATTTTGAAAATCTCAAAGCAAATGGAATGACAAAATGGAATAAGTGCCTCATACATTATTGGTCAACACAAATACTATGGTCAGAAACCATAGTTGCAGTATACACCGCAGTATACTTTGCAGAAGGGCCCCCTTTCCCCGGCCGCCGTTCCGTGAACGGGTCCTTAACGACACAACAACGCTGATCTGCCTCTCCGGCGCAGAACCACGGCAGTCCCAGCCGCCTCCCTTGTGGCCGCGTCTCCTGCGCTCTTCTGCATGGCCGGACCACGATTGGACTCACCGGGGGAATAATGATAATCGCCATCAACACTATCGCCAGACTCCACAGGAGCATAGCAGTTTGCAGCAGATGCCACTTTTCTTCCCTTGCCGTGCAGTGAACGAGTCTTTGATGCAAAGACCGTGCCGGCCTGCTCGTTCACGGGACGGCGAGAGAAGAAAAGCGGCATCTGCTGCAAAGTACTCTACACCTGTGGACTCTGACGATAGTGGTGATGGCGATTATCAGTATTTCCCCGGTGAGTCCAATCGTGGTCCGGCCATGGAGAAAAGCGCAGAGCCCATTAGACACGGCCACAAGGGAGACGGCTGGGACTGGCGTGGTTCTGCGCCGAAGAGACATGTCGGCGTTGTTGTCTCGTCAAGGACTCGTTCAACGAACGGCGGCCGGGGAAAGGGGGGCCCGTCTACAAAGTATATTGCGGCGTATAGGTGACCAAACATTCTAATCATCGGCACTAAAATGGAAGAAAGAGCCAAGTGGTATCTCAACTAGATATCATATGCCTCATACTTTGTTGGTCGAAAGAAATATTAACATTCAGGGATGGGGTCAGCGAGGCCAGGTAGGATGCACAAGAGATTGATATTTGTGCCATCGCACCAGGCTCAGTGGCCCCACCCCAGAGTGTACAAGTGACCAAACAATTTAATCATCGGCACTAGAATGGAAGAAAGGCCAATGCAATTAAGAAGTAGCTAGTATGAACTAAATGGAATGCCTCATACTTTGTTGGTCGAAACAAATATGAACATCCCGGGATGGCGTTAGTGAGGCCAGGTAGGATGCACAAGAGATTGATATTTGTGCCATCACACCAGGCTCACTAGCGACACCCCGGAGTGTACGAGTGATCAACCAACCATCTAATCATCGACAAGTACAAAAACACCACCAAACCAGCAACCATGGTGACATAAGTCAAGATGCTCAAACACACATAGCATGGAGCAGATGCTCCAAAGGGATTATTCATCACTTGGTATAGACCAAGTGATGCTGGCAAAAGAGAGGCCAATCAAGAACCAGTAAATCCAGTAAGTGATAGATATGCCTAAACAAGCAACAACACATAGCATATCCCAGCTAACCAGATGAGACAAGTCTTGGTAGCCAACTGAATCACCTAGCACCACCTAGCCTTTTAAAACCATCAGAAACAGTCCTTTTTCTTCAAAGGATACCACAGTGGCATTCATTTACATGATCCCCTACTGTGGATATCTCTATTTTCATCAAAGCCAACAAGAAATAGAAATTTATCATTACTCAGTTGAGTTCAAAACAAAGCTGGGGTACCATAAGGGATTATTCATCACTTGGTAGTAACCAAGTGATGCTGGCAAGAGAGAGGCCAAGCCTGAGCTAGTCAATCCAGTAGAGATGGATATGCATAAGTAAGCAAGAACACACACTACAAGAAAAGTTCTGATAGACAACGTCCCAAAATCGTCAACTAAGGGGCATTTTTCGTCGCCTATGGGCCTAACCCGACGATATGGGTTCTGTTGTCGAAACTGCGTCAGGCAAAGTCCAACGACGATTTTTTCGGTCCGTCGCGCTTGGGCGCCCTTCCGCCACGGAAAATCGGACCGTTGCGGAAGTGTTTTCGGGAGCCCGTTGACTGCTGACGTCATGACACGTGGCAGACGCCGTTAACTGGCAGTTAACGGCGTTAACCGGCTGAAACCCCGTGGTAGATGGTAGGCCCACACGAGGCCTGCCACGTCTTAAGCGGGCCGGGCCAGATGACATAGTTTGACCGGTCAACTATATAGCTGGGCTGGTCCATTAGTTAAGTGGGCCGGGCCTAACCTCTAAGGTTGACTGGTCAAAACTTAAATGGGCCGGCCCATTTAACATGTGGGTCCCCCTTACAGCAACTGGGTCGGCCCAAGAAGCAAGTGGGCCGGGCAAAAAACACAGGTGGGTCCCATTCCTGCTAAAGGGCCGGCCCATTTAGTGTGTGGGGTCCACCGTATAGCAAAGTGGGCTGGCCCAACAAGCTAGTGGGTAGGGCCAAAAGCACAGTGGGTCAGCTTTCACTTAAAGGATCGGCCCATTGGACTTGTGGGGTCCACCATATAGCAAGTGGCGGCCCAACAAAATAGTGGTGGGCCAAAAACACAGTGGGTCCCACTTTGTTAAAAGTGACCCATTTAGTATGTGGGAGCCCGCCATATGCTGATGGGTGGCCCACAAGATAGTGGGCAGACCAAAAAACAGTGGGTCATTCTTTAATGGGCGAGCCCATTTGGTATGTGGGAGTGCACCATATAGAAAAGTGGGCGGTCCAACAAGATAGTGGGCGGGCCACTTCTGAGTGGGTCCCGCCTTCCACTTAAAGGGCCGGCCCATTTGCCATGTGGGACCACCATAAAGCAAGTGGGCCGGCCCAACAAGATAGTGGGCCGGCCCAATAAGCACAGGTGGGCCCCACTTTCCTGTTAAAGGGCCGGCCCATCTAGTATGTGGGGTCCACAATATAGCAAGTGGGCCGGCCCAACAAGATATTGGGCCGGGCCAAAAACACAGGTGGGTCCCACTTTCCTCTTAAAGGGCTGGCCCATTTATTATGTGGGGTCCTCCAAAAGCAAATGGGTGGCCCAACTAATTAGTGGGCCGGCCCAGTAGTTGGTGGGGTCCACCTTAAAGCAAGTGGGCCAGCCCAATTAGTGTGTGGGGTCCACCGTAAATCAAATGGGCTGGCCCAAGAAGTAAGTGGGCCAGCCCGTTTAGTTGTTGTTTATATGCCGGCATAATATGCGCTTTAGGATTTTGCGGGCAGGCACATATGTGATTTCGATTAATTGGGCCGTTTAAGGGATGGGAATTCGTGATTTAGATACTGAGAATATTTACGCAGCATTGATTTCTTCGGATAGCCTCACTTACCACAAGCACCAAAGAAAAAATGCGCGAAAGAACTATAAAAACTAACTAAATATTACATCAGCTGCAAGGCATTGAAAAAAATATTACAGAACCCAGAGAAATTGAATGGTAATTAAACCTAGCAATACAATGAAGCGATCCGGCAATCTTTTAAGTTGTCCATGCAGCACCTATATCTGAAACAAAGACATTACAAGTTAAGACAGCAACAATGGAAAGGCAAAGACACTCCAATATTGTTTGGCAAAGAATTTGGAACTCATCATTTCGTCGTTATAACAAGATCATTGTAATGCGCACAATAAGCAAACAAAGAGTGCATGCCGCATACCAACAGCCAATATAACAGAGCATGTTAGAATGAAACAACAGACTTACTACTGTCGAGTCCCATGCAAACCAACATGTTCAGGGAGTACAAAATTGGTATGAACAACATAGTAGCAGGCTATAAATTTTGTAACAACGACTGAGCAAGATGAAGTTATGATGGCTACATCTACAGAGCAGGGAATGTAAACCAAAAATAGAAGTTACGATGGCAGAAAGCTAAAGAGGAGGGAATGTGAACCAACATGTGCCAAGTGCAATTACTTCATTTTGGCCGTGAACTAAATAATACTCCTGAACTTATAGTGAAGGGGATGCAAATCAAGATGTTTCGGGATATAAACTTGTAATGAGCAACACATGGAGGATAGTTAATGCTGGAGCTTAGGATGGACCAGATACAGAATATAGTGGGATCACCTGTGAACTTGTATAAGAGGGAATGCAAACCAATATGTTCAGCTTTCCATATGTGAGCGTCATGCCAAGTCAGATAAACAAGTCAATAATGCAGCTTTTGAAGAACAAGATGGCACACAAAATTATTATCTAGTAGTATGACAAGTTTATTTGTACTACAGGCTAGATAGCAGAGTGATAGCATGCCAAACTAAGTCCTTACTTTGTTAGCTTACAATGAACTAGATACAAAACAATGGCATCACCTGTAGTACAGGGAATGCAAGCCAACATGTTCATGGAGTAAAAAATTGGCACAAACAACATAGTAGCAGGCCATAATTTTTGTAACAACGACTGAGCAAGATAAAGTTATGATGGCTAGATCTACAGAGCAGGGAATGTAAACCAAATATAGAAGTTACGATGCCAAAAGCTATAGAGCAGGGAATGCGAACCAACATGTGCAATTACTTAAAATTGGCCATGAACTAAATAATAGCAGGATGTTACTATAATACCTACAGTATAATTTTTGTAACAACGACTGAGCAAGATAGAAGTTATGATGGCTACATCTACAGAGCAGGGAATGCAAACCAAAATGTTCAATCGCTTAAAGTTAGCAATGAAGTAGAAAATAGCAAGGTGTTACGGTCATAGCTAGGAATGAACTAAAAGAGCTTCAGACAAACAAGCATCTGAACCCAGAACATGGCGCTAAAACAAGGGACTTACATTAGGAGAAGCACTCTGTGGGAGTCACAGCAGATCTTCCTGGGGTTGATAGATCCGGTGATGAAGTACGCTACATGTGCTACTTGGGGTTGGAGAGACGGCCATTACACTTCATGGTTACTCATCTCGTCTGCAAAAACGTAACGGCGCGTCGTTAGCACAAACAGGTTCCCCCAAGATTAAACAAGAACTTGCAGGCAAGCAATAGAAAAGCGACAGTAGAAGAGTTTAGATCATGCACGGCGCCGGTGAAGCAGATCCGGTTCATGCACAGCGGTGTCGGTGAGCAAGATCCGATGCGGTGGACGACGGATCCGGCGAAGCGGCTCCGGTGGGGTGGACGATGCCGCAGCTGAAGCGACTGCGGTAGACTGCTGGATGAGCATATGGTTTCGAGGTTCGGCGGGGATGATCCGGTCCGGTTGATGACGGCGTCGATGAAGCGGCTCCGGCAGGCAGCCGGATGACGAGGATCGCGAGGCCTCGGGTAGGCCAGGGAAGTCCGGCGGGGATGTTCCGGTGCGGTGGTCGTGGAGGTGGGAGAGAGAGGGACTTGGGAAGTTCCGGTGGGTGGTCTCAGAGGAGAGAGTGAGGGAAATGAATTTTTTTTCGGGGAGTTTCCGGAGCTAGGGAGGTGGTGATCGAAAAAAATGACGGGTAGACCCCCCACCAACCGACTTATACATGGACATTGTTGTCATCTTTACGAGGGTAGAATGGGAAGTTAGAAGCGTGTGAAATATTTGTATTTTTCGGGCGGGAAGTTTTGCCGCTGGAATGAGATTTCGAATTTGGCTACAGTCCAAGTAATACAAAAATATGAGACCGTACTAGTACGGCCAAATGTCACATCAATTCATCATCACGTTGAAAATCGGTTACGACGATCATAATTATTGGCCGTTGGCACAACAGTTCTCCAACGCTTGATCCAACGGTCAAAGTTCCTTTTTTTAAGAGAACGGTCAAAATTCATTGGATTCGCTCGGGAACTGCGCGCGCCAAAACGAGTCAGACGAAGATGTTTCTAGAGTTCTCACGGACGCGTCTTGGCGATACATTGAATGCAAATCTTGCAAGGTCAAAAAAAATGCAAATCTTGCAGGATCGTATGTGGCTGCTATGAGCTGAAGTACTCCATGAAACCGTGAACATACATGTAGATGGGAATCCCATGTAGACGATCTGAAGAACGACCCGCTGCATCTTTCACAAATCCATCTACATGACATGATAAACTTTAATTAAGAAGCAGCCACGTAACAATTATTGCCCAAAATCTAACGGGTTCGACAATAAGCTGGTAATTCTCTATTATATATAAACACCAAAAAAATATAGCAAGTAAGAAAGGAGTGTCAATGCCACCAGGACTTACAAAAAAAGGGAATTAGCACTTCGTAATCTCTTTGTTTTTACACATACCTTCTGCTCAGGAATCCAGGGCCTAGGGTCACATCAAGTCATAATCAGAAACCAAAGTCGGTTCCCATGTTCTCCAATTCAAAACGCGTACAAAATATTTCAGTGTGTGAAATAATGTTGAGATTTTGAATTAGAGGGTTGTTAAGCTATTGATTATATGGAGTCGAAATTTGGTAGCATACATAAGTATCTCTGTTCACAACTCGCCTGTACAGAAGCAGGAACAGCTGTTGTGTTGCAGCACAACACAAAGGAGAAGCCACTGTTCCGTTCATTGCACTCAATACAGCGATGAATGAACCAGACCAGTTGACAAGCTTCTAGACCAGTATGTAGAAAGATGGAAATCAATGGATCACAGAAAATCATCAGTGTCAAGCTTTAATGCACTAGCCAACGCGACCAAAAGTCCGAACTGATGGAAAGGGCTAGGCAATCCACTTTATACATCGCAACAAAAAGTCCAAACTGACAGAAAAGGCTAGACCGGGAGAAGAGAAGAGAAGGTTTGTGAAAGCGATGACTCGAACTTGAGACTATGGGCTCTGATACCACGTCAAGCTTCATCCACGAGCCAACGGAACCACAAGTCAGAACTGATGGAAAGGGCTAGGCAATCCACTTATAATATTAACAATCAGCAGGGTTCCGGTTCAAAAAAATCCACATCACAACAAGGAAACGACCACCAAGATCATAGCAATTGCAGATAAATGCACCTACGAAATATGCTCAGACTAAGGAACCATTTTACAAGACAAAGGTAATGACCTGTCACTGTCCCCGTTCATCTCCAATTATCTAGCAGATACTCTTCTTACTACTTACTAGCATTCCTAACCTGCTCCAGTAGGGCCTCCTTCTGTGCTGCTATCGTTCTAAAATTGTCGACTTCTAGTCTTAGCGCAGCTGATGCAGCTCGTTCTACTTGGAGTTGCTCCTTTAGAACTTGAGCATGCAAATACTTTGACTTGGACATGGACTTGCACTTCAGCAGTCCAGCATTTCGTAAGAAAGTGTTTTTGGCAATGCCTTTCTTTTTTATTGCCATAGAAAATGCCTTCACACATTCTTCATCGGTTTTTTCCAGACCGTTTTTACCGGTTTTTGCCATCTCTAATTTCATATCTTCCTGCAAAAAATTCAGTTCGTACACATGTGTAAACATGATAGTTACTACAGAGAAACTTGCTGATAGTAGATTTATCATGTGTATGACCTACTTTTATTCCTACAGTTTGGCATGTCTGATTCACATCACATGAATTTTAATAAACATATATAATATCATATTGACATGTACTTTACTACTCCTACAAGTTGGGATGTGAGTCGTCACAAAATTTCAATCTTTGAGAAGACTTACAAGAACACTCTGTGCGACTTCTCCAATCACTTCAAGTTTGTTCTTCTGGCATGCTTCAAAAATCTCTGGCAGAGTCATCTCTTTGTTTGGTTCCCTTTTACTTGCATTATGTAACATCTGCATTTTAGTACTACCATTTATAAATCGAATAACGTGGTTGAAATGGAGGATCATAATATAAGCTGCACACTGGTGTATATACTCTGCATGATCTTTTACTAAAATATTTCTAAATAGCAGTATAAAACAACATGTCCTTACTTTTTGCCGAATGTGCACTATAAGGTTACGAGATCCCGTACGGCTAGGTAAAAGTAGTTTACCGCGGTTTTCCTGATTCTGTTTAGCCAAATTCTGCAAAAAGGAGACTAGTGAGACACTGCTATAAATAAGAATCCAAGATGTGATCTGGTCTCAGTCTTACAAATCATACCATATTCTTTGGATCAGACCAGTGCTTCACAAGATCTCCCCACTGTTTGTCAGTCATTTGCTTAAAAGGAGATATAGTTGGAACACTCCCAGTAATCTTTCCAGTGAAGTATTTCTTCTTTAGCCTGCTGCGATACTGGCGCAGACAGTCTGAGAATAGACTGTTGAGAACATGCTTTACTTCCTCTTGGTCCTCATCGAACTCGAACCTTAACTGTTCACAACAATATAAACCGTTGGTGTGATATACATAGATCCAACAACAAGCTAGAAGGAACGGGACGTGCCAATGTGGTATACTAGTATGAGTAACATTACCAAGAGAAAGATGACTTACGTGTAACCTGTGCACTAATTTTTCAAAATGCGCAGAGGTGTCTACGTGCTCTTTCCATGTTGGGAAGATAGGAATTTCATTCCTGACGAAAATTCCTACATCCGATGCTAATTTACAAGATTCTTCTGGGTCCAGTGGCCTTCTGCCACCTACGATAGATGAAAGGCGAAATCTTGATTCCATCCTAGCAAGCTTAGCTACGAACATTTTCCCTACTGTTGGGCCCCTCGTTTTTCTTGATCGTGGTGCAACTACAAAGTTAAGCATTACATCAAGCTATCAAGGTAGGTATATATATATATATATATATATATATATATATATCTCTATAAAGTATAACTTTATAACGGAGAATGAAACTATAAGCATTGGAAAATGTACCTTCTTCGGTGTGGGGCTCATCCTCAGGGGAGTTGTCTATGGCAGGACTAATATGGGTCAGTGGGAGATCATCAACAGTTTGTTGATGTTGTGCTAGCAGTGTTTGGCCAGTTGTGGTTGTGTCAGCTGGGACTGGTACAGTGTGTCCTTGGGCAGTATTTCCTACCACAGCTACTGCTGATCCCAATTGTGGCTGAGAAGTTGCCGTGGAAACTTGTTCTGCTGCCAATTGTTGTTGAGAAGTTGCTGTGGAAACTGGTTCTGCTGCCAATTGTGGCTGAGAAGTTGCTGTGGAAACTGGTTCTGCTGCCGATTGTCGCTGGTTGACTGGATTGGTAACAGGTGGCTGATTCAACCGCTTGGGGTGTTCACCACGTTTTTTTATTTCAGTACTCTTAGAATTTTCGTTATTTTCTTCAACTGGTGCCATGAATCGCTGAGACTGTCTAGTAGCAGAAGCAGGTTTCTTTTTTGGTTGCAGCTGTTCTATCACCGATTCAGGTGCCTGTTGATTGGTCTTCCTCTCATTGGTGGTTCCTGCGAAATTCTTACTTGAAGCTGCAGATTCCTAGCACACATAAACGATATTTCAGTCTACATAAGTCCCATATATGATGATATGCAAATGGAATAGAATGAAGAACAGTAAAGGATGACGTGCATGCTGATACATATATATGATGCATTAAGGAGACCTAGAGGTGGCATGTGAACATGTTTGGTGGGATTCAGGATACAAGTATACAACACATGGAAGTTGCAACTTGCAACAGATATCTCAAAGTAAAAACACAGAAATCACCTGGTGGGGTTGAGGAGAATGGTCAGGCAAGGCATCTTCCTGAGTCAGCTCTCCAATGGGCTCAGCAGGATCAAATTGTGAATCATAACATTGTTCTTTATCTTTGGGGAGGGGAAAGGGTTCTTCTCCGATTTTGTTCAGGTTTGCACTAGAGGCAATAGCGTTACAAATGCTTGTGCCCACACGGCTTGCATATCTTCTACATATATTCCGTATCCGTTTCTCTTTTAATTCATTCTTCTGTATTGCAATAATATCTAGCATGCATTACAAAAAAAATGCTAATGAGATGGCGGTGCAAGTAAGCAAAAAAATACTTTTCGAAATCACATGCATAACGAATGCGGCCATATCAACCTTCTTGGAAGTGGGCGCGTGTACGCTTTGGTTTCCTGCCGTCGACCATGGAAGCGCCCATCTCTCCAGTCCGGTGGACGGAAGGAGTCGGGGATTAAGATACGAGAACCCGGCGATGGTGACTGTCGCTGACAAGGCGGCGGTGGAAGTCGGCTACGGAGGAGCTCGTATGGTACAGTGGTCGTCGGTGGGGGTGGGGGAGGTGGAAGCTACTCCGGCTTGCTAAAAAGCAAGGGAGACGGCGGAACGTCGTCGGTCACTACGGTGGCCGATGAGAAGGCAGTAGTGCTGGTGTGGGAGTGGGACAGTGGGCCGGCGCCGGCGTGTGAGATGATCCGGTGGGTCATGCAGGGTGGAAGCGTGAGAGAGAGATGCGGGGTTCGGCGCCGCCGGTGATAGGTCTGAATTGAGCGGTCCGGGGGGATAAGATCGACACTGTACTTATTTCACATCGCTTTGAATTTTGGAAGCGGGATTTCGGCGGGAATTTTGGGGCAGAGTTGAAATTATTACTGGTTGCTGGAAAACTGTGGAACCCTAGCCTACGAAATCCCAAGTCTGAAGCTGAGGGCCCTTTTGCTGTGGCTTTTTGGCTTTTGGATTTTGGAAGCCAAAAGAATATAATATTTGTTTTTGGCTTCCAAAATCCAAAAGCCAAAAAGGCAAAAAAAAGGCACAACAAAAGGGCCCTGAGTATGTTCGGGTTCAAGGGGATATGCTTGTTGGTTCTTGGGTGCATATGATCTCTTTATTTCGAAATTCATCTTCTATACATTTTGAAATGTCAAAAAAGAATAAAACGAAAAATGCATGTGTACTTCTTCGCTTGCTTTATACACATAAAATATTTCAATGGAAAAATCGAATAGTAATTTGGGCTATGTAAAAAAGAGTTACTCCGTAAAAAAATTGTGCTAACCATAAGGCTTTTTATGAGACATGTTTTCTCTCTTTTTTTACATCGACCATGAAAAAAACTTGTTTTTTTACATCAACCATGAAAAATACTTTTTTTACATCGACCATGAAAAATACTAGGAATTTGCTAAGAGCATCCACAACGTGTAGCCAAAAGTGGTTCCATATTTGATTTTTGGCTTTTTGAACTAGTTCCATACATTGTAGAGGTAGTTCCAAAACCAGAAAAACAGGGAACCGGAGCAAATAGGTGCTCCGATGCCAAATTTCACTTTTGGCATTTGGAACTAGTTCCCTACATTGTGAGAGTAGTTCCATATTGGCTTTATGAGTTGTTTTAGCTTGATGGCGGGACCCACGTTATAAATATTTGGAACCACTACATTGTGGAGCTATTGCTATATTTCACACCAAAGCCAAATTCACCATCGTATCAGATTTGGCAATAGCAACATTGTGGATAGCCTAAAGTTATATTTTCCATCTTGTACACAATTAAAAATATCTTTAAAACAAACAAATCTCTAATGTCTAGGTGTACCATCTCTACTAGTACTAGTATATATACACGTGCCTTGCACGTGAGGGCTCTTTTTTTTAGTGAAACAACTTCGACGCAATAAGAATTCGATCTTTTTTTTAACAAAGGAGGGGGGCCCAAGGGCTTGGATACCATTAAGTGCAACAGAGGGGTACATATTACAGATTGCAGTCAATAGTCACTTGGGTTGAAAGCCAATGCAAGCCCGCCTACATGATAGCAGGATTTTGTGAAGCTTTTTAACTTAATTGGTCAAACATGCGAAGCATGTGCCATTTACTTGTACAACTTTATCGGAAAAAAATACTTGTACAAGCTAGTTCCCCTAAGTACTACCAGCACATAAGTAAACAAAAGAACCAGGGACATCATCAACTGAAAACAACAATCTATTCATATAGCGGCTCTTGCATCACCCTTTGAAAATCATCTACCTGCAAAGATGAGTGCAGAGTTTCTGCTCGTGCTTTCACCTGTTCCAAGATCGTCCAGTTGATCTCATGGACATCTGCATCAGCCAAAGCGGTAACCAAGTTGCCAGCCACTAGCTTCTGCAGATCAGCAACAGCATGTAGGCCATCTTGAATTGTAGAATTCCATCCTCGGTTCATTTCTTTGTTCCGCCAAGTGGCCACATCCAAGTCCTTTTGAAGACGCCTAATCTTAGCTTCCCCAGTGCCACATCCTTCTGTTTTGTTCCTACAAACGTTTGCATCACTGGAACTCTGGACATCTGTGCTACAATGCTGCTTGGCAGGGACATGAGCAGTCACTTGCTTCTGCGATTTGCCATGCATAAAATCAATCAGCAGATTAAAAGGAAATATGTTGGTTGATTCATGTCACCACTTTCAGCAACCCATGAGTTTCTAAACCTTAAATGGAGTCTAAAACATTGCAATAAAAGGGTGGGTGCATCATTTGGATGCAGAGGCCGGGGCGACCCTATTTTCAAGAAAAAATTAGGAAATCTGAAATCTATATCTATATCTCTACCATCTATACCACTCCACTCCTGTTGACAGTTTGATCTCTTTCAGTACATTAGATTATGTCATGTTTAAAACACTATTATAAAATTACCTCCTTAATGTTGAGCTCAGGAGGATCCAGATGTGCTGATCCTAGGCGGCCACTCAAATGATTGCTTGCTAGAACAATAGGACCAAATCCCGCCTCCTTTCTACCAATGTCTGCATCACTGGCGCGCTCACTGTCTTTGTTAGGAACATGAGCAGTGGCTAGCTGCTGCAAATCAAAGTTCATCAAATCAATCAGCAAACAAGACATATGAAATTTGAGCAGTGCGGCTAAATACCTTCTTCAGCAGCTGCCCCACGGAATCGTCCTTTTGGCGGCACATCACACGTGTGAAAAATCTCGGCAACGACTTGGGGTGCGGTGATTTTGTCCCATTCCACAGTATGCCGAGCTTGGCTGCAATTATCATATTCTGCAAGATATTTTGCCTCCGAGATTCTTCGTAGGCATTCTCGAGGGGAATATCTAGCAGGCATTACAAAAAAAACAGATGCTAATAACAAGCAGTGGAAGCAAGCAATAAACTAGTCTCGGAAATCAAATACGGAGTACATAACAAAAGCTGCCGGACAAAGTGTTCAACCTTGGTCGACTGGGGAGGTGGCGCGTTGGCCGTTCGGTTTGGTTCGGTGGATCATGGTGGCGCTTTGTGTACCGATCTCGCCGGCCGGTAAGATGAACCAGTGAGTCGGGGAAGCAGATCCGACGAAGCGGACGGAGTGTGGTTGACGGCGTCGCTGAGCTGGCTCCGGTGCGGTGGATGTCGGCTACGGATGGAGGACTGAGAGGGAGCGAGACGGACTAGGTGCGAGGTAGGGAGAGAGGCCCTTGCTTGTCCGTGGGTGGGGCTGGATATAGGGGAAATGAAAGCGAGGTAGGAAGATAGCATCCTGCTAATTTATGGTGCTGAACTAGAAAATCCCGCCAATATATGGTGCTGAATTGCGGGCGGCTCATAGCTTGTGCACAAATAAAATGGGAAAATCCAAAAAATGTAGTTCAACAAAAAAAACTCTAGTAGGCAAAGTCGCTAGCTCGCCATGAGAAGATGCACTCCGCCAAAAAAATGTCATGACAAGCTAGTTTGCTATGGATCTTGCATTAACCCTGCTCGATAAAATGGTGGGCAAAAAAAGACAAGCTAAATCAAAAATAATGGTGGTAGAAAGATGTAACTCTCAAATGTAAACTCTACTAAACAGGGCCAGCTCAAAAATATGCCTCATATTATTAGTACTTTCCTCCGGTCCATATTAACTGCCACTAACATACATCGAGAAACAAAAAAGAGAAATCTGTCATGAATAGTTCCCGAATTCAAATCTGAGTTTCTCTGTAGACTATTCCCATCTGAGTTTCTCTTTTTTGTTTCTCGATGTATGTTTCGAATTTTGATCTGAAATTTTTAGGGGTTATCTTAATATGAGCTGTGAACGTGCATGATTTGTTTCAGATTTTTTCGCAATGTTTAAATTTGGATTTAGGCCGCATGTCACCTCGCTACCGCTCGAGAAATGGAGCCCCTCTCCGCTGGGCTCCATAAAAGCTTCACTGCTCGTGTCAGACTGTTGAAGACACTGGCAAGTGCATGTCAGGGGGACAGAGAATAAATTTCGTCCACGCGTCGGCGCGTGCTGTCTACCCCAAACCCTAAACTCTGTCTTTATGAAGTCAAGCATGCATGAAGAGAAGTGGTTTTTGGTTTCAAACATGGAAATTTCAAAAACCCTCTCAAGAGCTACATTTTGGAGTGACTAATTTTTCATATTCATGATTTAAACTTGTTTAAATGGGCATAAAAATAGGCATAAAATTCAAAATAAATCAAAATAAATGAAAAACCAAGGCACATAGTCTTCTTATGTCATATAGTAAGCATTCAATTAAGTTGATAAACAAGGTCTAGACATATTCAAACCAGAAAAATCATGTATCTACCCCTAACCCTAAACTCTGTCTTATGAAGTCAAGCATGAAGAGATGTGGTTTTTGGTTTCAAACATGGAAATTTCGAAAACCCTCCCAAGAGCTTCATTTTGGAGTGACTAAGAAGCATACATGCTTACTTTTTTATATTCATGTTTTAAACTTGTTCAAATCTTGGTCAAACCTAGGATTTGACCAAGATTCAAATGGGCATAAAAATTCAAAAAAATGAAGAAAAAAATGAAAAACCAAGGTCTTCTTATGTCATATAGTAAGCATTCAATTAAGTTGATAAACAAGGTCTAGACGTTTTAAACCTGAAAAATCATGTATCTACCCCCTAACCCTAAACTCTGTCTTATGAAGTCAAGCATGCATGGTGAAGAGAAGTGGTTTTTGGTTTCAAACATGGAAATTTTAAAAACCCTCCCAAGAGCTTCATTTTGGGGTGACTAAGAAGGATACATGATTACTTTGTCATATTCATGTCTTAAACTTGTTTAAGTCATGGTCAAACCTAGGATTTGACCAAGATTCAAATGGGCATAAGAATTCAAAAAAACAAAGCACATAGTCTGTGTATGTCATATAGTAAGCATTCAAGTTGATAAACAAGGTCTAGACATATTCAAACCAGAAAAATCATGGAAATTTCAAAAACATCCCACGAGCTTCATTTTGGAGTGACTAAGAAGGATCGATGCAGGTTACTTTTCATATTATTCATGTTTTAAACTTGTTTAAATCTTGGTCAAACCTAGGATTTGACCAAGATTCAACAAATGGGGATAAAAAAATGAAAACCCAATGCACATAGTCTTCTTATGTCATATAATAAGCATACAATTAAGTTGATAAACAAGGTCTAGACATATTCAAACCAAAAAAAACATGTATGTGGCTACCCCTTACCCTAAACTCTGTCTTATGAAGTCAAGCATGAAGAGATGTGGTTTTTGGTTTCAAACATGGAAATTTCAAAAACCCTTCCAAGAGCTTCATTTTGGAGTGACTAAGAAGCATACATGCTTACCTTTTCATATATATTCATGTTTTAAACTTGTTCAAATCTTGGTCAAACCTAGGATTTGACAAAGATTCAAATGGGCATAAAAATTCAAATAAAATGAATACCAAGGTCTTCTTATGTCATATAGTATGTGCGCATTCACTTAAGTTGATAAACAAGGTCTAGACATATTAAACCTGAAAAATCATGCATGTATCTACCCCTAACCCTAAACTCTGTCTTATAAAGTCAAGCATGCATGGTGAAGATAAGTGGTTTTTGGTTTCAAACATGGAAATTTCAAAAACCCTCCTAATTAAGAGCTTCATTTTGGAGTGACTAAGAAGGATACATGCTTACTTTTACATATTCATGTTTTAAACTTGTTTAAGTCGTGGTCAAACCTAGGATTTGACCAAGATTTAAATGGGCATAAAAATTCAAAAACAAAATCAAAAACCAAAGCAAGTCTTTGCATGTCATATAGTAAGCATTCAAGTTGATAAACAAGGTCTAGACATATTCAAACCAGAAAATCATGTATATATCTACCCCTAACCCTAAACTCTATCTTTATGAAGTCAAGCATGCATGAAGAGAAGTGGTTTTAGGTTTCAAACATGGAAATTTCAAAACCCATCCCAAGAGCTACATTTTGGAGTGACTAAGAAGGATATATAGATGCTTAATTTTGCATATTCATGATTTAAACTTGTTCAAATCTTGGTCAAACCTATGATTTGACCAAGATTCAAATGGGCATTAAAAAATAGAAAAATGAAAAACCAAAGCACATAATCTTCTTATGTCATATAGTAAGCATTAAAGTTGATAAACACAAGGTCTAGACATATTCAAACCATACAAATCATGTATCTACCCCTAACCCTAAACTCGTCTTATGAAGTCAAGCATGAAGAGATGTGGTTTTTGGTTTCAAACATGGAAATTTCAAATACCCTTCCAAGAGCTTCATTTTGGAGTGACTAAGAAGCATACATGCTTACCTTTTCATATTCATGTTTTAAACTTGTTCAAATCTTGGTCAAACCTAGGATTTGACCAAGATTCAAATGGGCATAAAAATTCAAAAAAATGAATACCAAGATCTTCTTATGTCATATAGTATGCGCGCAATCAATTAAGTTGATAAACAAGGTATAGACATATTAAACCTGAAAATCATGTATCTACCCCTAACCCTAAACTCTGTCTTATAAAGTCAAGCATGCATGGTGAAGATAAGTGGTTTTTGGTTTCAAACATGGAAATTTCAAAAACCCTCCTAATTAAGAGCTTCATTTTGGAGTTAAACCAGGCTTCTGTAGTACTGGGCAAAACCCTAGTTTAACCTAGTATATTTAATTATAGATTCGTAGGTCGAAAATTAAGCATCTATCCTTCTTAGTCACTTCAAAATGAAGCTCTTGGGAGGGTTTTTGAAATTTCCATGTTTGAAACCAAAAACCACATATCATCATGCTTGACTTCATGAGACAGAGTTTAGGTTAGGGGTAGGTACATGATTTCTCTGGTTTGAATATGTCTAGAGACCTTGTTTATCAACTTAATTGAATGCTTACAATATAACATAAGAAGACTATGTGCCTTGGTTTTTCATTTTTTGTTTTTTTAAATTATGCCCATTTGAATCTTTGTCAAATCCTAGGTTTGACCATGATTTAAACAAGTTTAAAACATGAATATGAAAAAGTAAGCATGTATCCTTCGTAGTCACTCCAAAATGAAGCTCGATCTTGAGAGGGTTTTTGAAATTTCCATGTTTGAAACCAAAAACCACATACCTATCTTCATGCTTGACTTCATAAGACAGAGTTAATTAGGGGTTAGGGGTAGCTTGATACATGATATTTCTGGTTTGAATATGTCTAGACCTTATTTATCAACTTAATTGAATGCTTACTATATGACATAAGAAGACCTTGGTTTTCATTTTTTATACCCATTTGAATCTTGGTCAAATCATAGGTTTGACCAAGATTTGAACAAGTTTAAAACATGAATATGAAAAAGTAAGCACGTATGCTTCTTAGTCACTCCAAAATGAAGCTCTTGGGAGGGTTTTTGAAATTTCCATGCTTGAAACCAAAAACCACTTCTCTTCATGCATGCTTGACTTCATAAGACAGAGTTTAGGGTTAGGGGTAGATACCTAATTTTCTGGTTTGAATATGTGTAGACCTTGTTTATCAAAATAATTGAATGCTTACTATATAACATAAGAAGACCTTGTTTTTTTTTGAATTTTTATACCCATTTGAATCTTGGTCAAATCCTTGGTTCCACCAAGATTTGAATAAGTTAAAAACATGAATATGAGAAAGTAAGCATGTATGCTTCTTAGTCACTTCAAAATGAAGCTATTGGGAGGGTTTTTGAATTTCCATGTTCGAAACTAAAAACCACATATCTTCATGCATGCATGCTTGACTTCATGAAACAGAGTTTAGGGTTAAGGGTAGATACATGCATGATTTTTCTTGTTTGAATATGTCTAGACCTTGTTTATCAACTTAATTGAATGCCTACTATATAACATAAGAAGACCTTTTTTTTAATTTTTATACCCATTTGAATCTTGGTCAAATCCTAGGTTTCACCAAGATTTGAATAAGTTTAAAACATGAATATGAAAAGGTAAGCATGCATGTATGCTTCTTAATTAATCGCTTCGAAATGAAGCTCTTGAGAGGGTTTTTGAAATTTCCATGTTTGAAACAAAAAAAACCACGTACTTCTCTTCATGCTTAACTTCATAAGACAGAGTTTGGGGATAGGGGTAGCTTGATACATGATTTTTCTGGTTTGAATATGTCTAGACCTTGTTTATCAACTTAATTGAATGCTTACTAGATGACATAAGATGACTATGTGCATTGGTTTTTCATTTTATTGTTTTTTTGAATTTTTATGCCCATTTGAATCTTGGTCAAATCCTAGGTTTGACCATGATTTAAACAATTTAAAACATGAATATGAAAAATTAAGCATGTATCCTTCGTAGTCACTCCAAAATGAAGCTCGATCTTGAGAGGGTTTTTGAAATTTCCATGTTTGAAACCAAAAAACCACGTACTTCTCTTCATGCTAGACTTCATAAACTTTCTGGTTTGAGTATGTCTAGACATTGTTTATCAACTTAATTGAATGCTTACTAGATGACATAAGAGTTTTTGAAATTTCCATGCTTGAAAACCAAAAACCACTTCTCTTCATGCATGCTTGACTTCATAAGATAGAGTTTGGGGTTAGGGGGTAGATACATGATTTTCCTGCTAGTTTGAATATGTCTAGACCTTGTTTATTAATTTAATTGAATGCTCACTATATGACATGAGCAGACCTTGGTTTTAATTTTTTTATACCCATTTGATTCTTCGTCAAATCCTAGGTTTGTTGACCAAGATTTGAACAAGTTTAAAACATTAATATGAAAAGGTAAGCATGTATGCTTCTTAATTAGTCACTCCAAAATGAAGCTCTTGGGAGGGTTTTTGAAATTTCCATGATTGAAACCAAAAACCACTTCTCTTCATGCTTGAATTCATAAGTCAGGGTTTAGGGATATATAGGGGGTAGATACATGATTTTTCTGGTTTGAATATGTCTAGAGCTTGTTTTTCAACTTGAATGCTTACTATATGACATACGAAGACTGTTTGCTAACGGAGGGATTAAGCACTCTAGCTATGAAAAGTACCAAACGATGCATACCAAAATGATTTTTTAGAGGAATACTAGTTCGGATTATATAATTTTATATTAGCAGGCCAAAATCGAACCCCGTAGTTGGATTTTCAGAAATTGATCCGTAGTACTGGGCAAAACCCTAGTTTAGCTTATTTAATAATAGATTCGTAGGTCGATTTTTTTACGTTATTATTATTATTACTAGGCAGCACATGTGTTTGCCCGTCCAGTGAAACTCTTTCATTTCATTTTTCTTTTCCGCAAGGTCGGGAGTCGGAGGAAGAGGGATCACACGGGAGGAGACGAAGGGAGAGCAGTCACGGGGCCCCACTTATTTATGGTGTCTATCCTTTTTCTGGTGATGTTGACTGTTGTGCAGGGTTGTCAGTGCGCAGGGGGGTGCGAGCGAGCGAGAAAGGCCGAGAATGAGAGAGATGTTTTTTTAGAGGGACAACCGAACGATCCTGAAGGACCCAGATTTCCAATACGCATCAGAGCGCAGTTTACAGCAGGACACAAAATAAACAGGAAATTACGTCTAAATCCCTAAGATTTACATGGTAGACCCCATGCTGAAAGCAAGAAATGCGATCGGGTCCTTAATAGGCACCGTCCGGATTGATCCTCGTCGGAGCCGGGGACGAACCACTTGGCGCGACCAAATCGCCATGGCTACAGAGCCTGCACACCATGGCCTACGAGCTGAGCTAGAAACGACCTGCCAAAACCGGCAGCCAACGGAGGTGGATAATTGGAGAGAGAGAGAGAGAGAGTGTTGATGCCTCTCTCTTGACAAAGAAGATGGCTAGGAGTTTGCTTACCTAGCGTACGTGACTTGTGCTCACTGAAGTGTGGGACCTCACGCATGGGAACCACACGTAAGTGACAGACTTGTTGCTCTAATAACTCGGGTGATCATTATACTGTATTAGTACATAGTTTCCTATGGATCCTTCTTAGTCACTCCAAAATGAAGCTCTTTGGGAGGGTTTTTGAAATTTCCATGTTTGAAACCAAAAATAAGAAGACTATGTGCCTTGATTTTTCATTTTTTAAAATTTTGCCCATTTGAATCTTGGTCAAATCCTAGGTTTGACCATGATTTAAACAAGTTTAAAACATGAATATGAAAAATTAAGCATGTATCCTTCATAGTCACTCCAAAATGAAGCTCTTGAGAGGGTTTTTGAAATTTCCATGTTTGAAACCAAAAAACCGCGTACTTCTCTTCATGCTTGACTTCATAAGAGAGAGTTTGGGGATAGGGGTAGCTTGATACATGAATTTTCTGGTTTGAATATGTCTAGACCTTGTTTATCAACTTAATTGAATGCTTACTAGATGACATAAGATGACTATGTGCATTGGTTTTTCATTTTATTGTTTTTTTGAATTTTTATGCCCATTTGAATCTTGGTCAAATCCTAGGTTTGACCATGATTTAAACAAGTTTAAAACATGAATATGAAAAATTAAGCATCTATCCTTCTTAGTCACTCCAATATGTAGCTCTTGGGAGGGTTTTTGAAATTTCCATGCTTGAAACCAAAAACCACTTCTCTTCATGCATGCTTGACTTCTTCATAAGACAGAGTTTAGGGTTAGGGGGTAGATACATGATTTTCCTGGTTTGAATATGTGTAGACCTTGTTTATCAAATTAATTGAATGCTTACTATATAACATATAAGAAGACCTTTTTTTTGAACTTTTATACCCATTTGAATCTTGGTCAAATCCTTGGTTCCACCAAGATTTGAATAAGTTAAAAACATGAATATGAAAAAGTAAGCATGTATGCTTCTTAGTCACTTCAAAAATGAAGCTCTTGGGAGGGTTTTTGAATTTCCATGTTCGAAACCAAAAACCACAAATCTTCATGCTTACTTCATGAAACATAGTTTATATTAGGGTTAGGGGTAGATACATGCTTGATTTTTCTTGTTTGAATATGTCTAGACCTTGTTTATCAACTTAATTGAATGCCTACTATATAACATATATAAGAAGACCTTTTTTGTTTTTTTTTAATTTTTATACCCATTTGAATCTTGGTCAAATCCTAGGTTTCACCAAGATTTGAATAAGTTTAAAACATGAATATGAAAAAGTAAGCATGCATGTATGCTTCTTAATTAATCACTTCGAAATGAAGCTCTTGGGAGGGTTTTTGAAATTTCCATGTTTGAAACCAAAAACCACATATCTTCATGCATGCGCTTGACTTCATGAGACAGAGTTTAGTGTTAGGGGGTAGATACATGATTTCTCTCGTTTGAATATGTCTAGACCTTGTTTATCAACTTAATTGAATGCTTACTATATGACTTAAGAAGACTATGTGCCTTGATTTTTTTTAAAATTTTGTCCATTTGAATCTTGGCCAAATCCTAGGTTTGACCATGATTTAAACAAGTTTAAAACATGAATATATATGAAAAATTAAGCATGTATCATTCGTAGTCACTCCAAAATGAAGCTCGATCTTGAGAGGGTTTTTGAAATTTCCATGTTTGAAACCAAATAACCACGTACTTCTCTTCATGCTTGACTTCATAAGACAGAGTTTGGGGTTAGGGTTAGCTTGATACATGAATTTTCTGGTTTGAATATGTCTAGACATTGTTTATCAACTTAATTGAATGCTTACTAGATGAGACATAAGATGACTATGTGCATTGGTTTTTCATTTTTTTTGAATTTTTATGCCCATTTGAATCTTGGTCAAATTCTAGGTTTGACCATGATTTAATCAAGTTTAAAACATGAATATGAAAAATTAAGCATCTATCCTTCTTAGTCACTCCAATATGTAGCTCTTGGGAGGGTTTTTGAAATTTCCATGCTTGAAAACCAAAAACCACTTTTCTTCATGCATGCTTGACTTCCTAAGACATAGTTTAGGGTTAGGGGGTAGATACATGATTTTCCTACTAGTTTGAATATGTCTAGACCTTGTTTATCAATTTAATTGAATGCTTAATATATGACATGGGCAGACCTTGCTTTTAATTTTTTTATACCCATTTGAATCTTCGTCAAATCGTAGGTTTGTTGACCAAGATTTGAACAAGTTTAAAACATGAATATGAAAAAGTAAGCATGTATGCGTCTTAACTAGTCACTCCAAAATGAAGCTCTTGGGGAGGGTTTTTGAAATTTCCATGTTTGAAACCAAAAACCACTTCTTCTCTTCATGCTTGACTTCATAAGTCAGGGTTAATTTAGGGATATATAAGGGGTAGATACATGATTTTTCTGGTTTGATATGTCTAGACCTTGTTTATCAACTTAATTGAATGCTTACTATATGACATAAGAAGACTACGTGACTTGTGCTCACTGAAGTGTGGGACCTCACGCATGGGAACCACACGTAAGTGACAAACTTGTTGCTCTAATAACTCGGGTGATCATTATACTGTATTAGTACATAGTTTCCTATGGATCCTTCTTAGTCACTCCAAAATGAAGCTCTTTGAGAGGGTTTTTGAAATTTCCATGTTTGAAACCCAAAACAA
Organism: Lolium multiflorum; assembly: GCA_030979885.1. NCBI lineage: Eukaryota > Viridiplantae > Streptophyta > Magnoliopsida > Poales > Poaceae > Lolium > Lolium multiflorum. The sequence goes on from JAUUTY010001295.1 coordinate 24,198, forward strand.
CTTCTCTTCATGCTTGACTTCATAAGACAGAGTTTAGGGTTAGGGGTAGATACATGATTTGTCTGGTTTGAATACGTCTAGACCTTGTTTATCAACTTTAATGCTTACTATATGACATAAGAAGACTATGTGCTTTGGTTTTTCATTTTTCTGATTTTTTCTATTTTTGATGCCCATTTGAATCTTGGTCAGATCCTAGGTTTTACCAAGATTTAAACAAGTTTAAAACATGAAAATGAAAAGGGAAGCATTTATCCTTCTTAGTCACTCTAAATGAAGTTTTTGGGAGGTTTTTGAAATTTCCATGTTTGAAACCCAAAACCACTTCTCTTCATGCTTGACTTCATAAGACATAGTTTAGGGTTAGGGGTACATACATGATTTGTATGTTTTGAATATGTCTAGACCTTGTTTATCAACTTGAATGCTTACTATATGACATAAGAAAACTACGTATGTGCTTTGGTTTTTCATTTTTCTGTTTTTTTTAATTTTCCGCCCATTTGAATCTCTGTCAAATCCTAGGTTTGACCAAGATTTAAACAAGTTTAACACGTGAAAACGAAAAGGTAAGCATGGATCCTTCTTAGTCACTCCAAAATGTACCAATTGATAGATGTGTTAACTTTGCTTCATGGAAAAAATAATGTCATGTAAATGAGTTAACTTGGATTTCCTACCCTTGAATCCATAGGAAACTTTGTTCTAATGCACTATAATAATCAACCGAGTTTTTACACCAACAGGTCTGTCACTTACGTGTGGTGCCCATGCGTGAGGTCCCACACTTCAGTGAGCACAAGTCACGTGCAATAGGTACGCAAACTCCCAGCCATTTTCTTTGTCAAGAGAAGACGCATCAGGATGCGTATTGGAAGTCTGTGGGTCCTTCTGGATCCTTCGGTCGTCCCTCTCAAAAAAAAACAAATCTCTCTCATTCTCGGCCTCGCTCGACTCGCTCGCTCGCTCGCTCGCTCGCACCTCCTGCTCACTGACAAACCCTGCACAAAAGTCAACATCATCACCCGAAAAAGGGGAGACACCATAATGCTCTCCCTCCTTTCTTCTCTCCTTCCGAGTGATCCCTCTTCCTCCGAGTTTCACTCGACGGGCAAACACATATGTGCTGCATAGTAATAATAAAAAGGTACTACAGAAAATTCGACCTACGAATCTATAATTAAATATACTAGGTTAAACTAGGGTTTTGCCCAGTACTACAGATCAAGGTTCAAAAAAATCCAACTACGGGGTTCGAACAACCCCATTTCTAATCAAAGATTTTTTTCGACGTCATCCAAATGGCCTCAAACTATAGCATGGGCGGATCCAGACTATAGCCAAGGGGGGCAGCTGCCCCCGCTCAATTTTCTGAAACCTTGTAATATGATATTTGCATCACTTATCATATGTTTGCCCATTTGAATCTTGTCAAATCCTAGATTTGACCAAGATAATTTAAACAAGTTTAAAACATGAAAATGAAAAGGGAAGCTTGTATCCTTCTTAGTCACTCTAAAATGAAGTTTGGGGAGGTTTTTGAAATTTCCATGCTTGAAACCAAAAACCACTTCTCTTCATGCTTGACTTCATAAGACAAAGTTTAGGGTTAGGGGTAGATACATGATTTTTCTGGTTTGAATATATGTCTAGACCTTATTTATCAACTTAATTGAATGCTTACTATATAACATAAGAAGACCTTGTTTTTTTATTTTGTTTTTTAATTTTTATACGGATTTGAATCTTGGTCAAATCCTTGGTTTCACCAAGATTTGAATAAGTTTAAAACATGAATATGAAAAAGTAAGCATGCATGTATGCTTCATAATTAATCACTTCAAAATGAAGCTCTTGGGAGGGTTTTTGAAATTTCCATGTTTGAAACCAAAAAACCACATATCATCATGCTTGACTTCATGAGACAGAGTTTAGGTTAGGGGGTAGGTACATGATTTCTCTGGTTTGAATATGTCTAGAGACCTTGTTTATCAACTTAATTGAATGCTTACAATATAACATAAGAAGACTATGTGCCTTGGTTTTTCATTTTTTGTTTTTTTTAATTATGCCCATTTGAATCTTTGTCAAATCCTAGGTTTGACCATGATTTAAACAAGTTTAAAACATGAATATGAAAAAGTAAGCATGTATCCTTCGTAGTCACTCCAAAATGAAGCTCGATCTTGAGAGGGTTTTTGAAATTTCCATGTTTGAAACCAAAAAACCACATACCTATCTTCATGCTTGACTTCATAAGACAGAGTTAATTAGGGGTTAGGGGTAGCTTGATACATGATATTTCTGGTTTGAATATGTCTAGACCTTATTTATCAACTTAATTGAATGCTTACTATATGACATAAGAAGACCTTGGTTTTCATTTTTTATACCCATTTGAATCTTGGTCAAATCATAGGTTTGACCAAGATTTGAACAAGTTTAAAACATGAATATGAAAAAGTAAGCACGTACGTATGCTTCTTAGTCACTCCAAAATGAAGCTCTTGGGAGGGTTTTTGAAATTTCCATGCTTGAAACCAAAAACCACTTCTCTTCATGCTTGACTTCATAAGACAAAGTTTAGGGTTAGGGGTAGATACATGATTTTTCTGGTTTGAATATATGTCTAGACCTTATTTATCAACTTAATTGAATGCTTACTATATAACATAAGAAGACCTTGTTTTTTTATTTTGTTTTTTAATTTTTATACGGATTTGAATCTTGGTCAAATCCTTGGTTTCACCAAGATTTGAATAAGTTTAAAACATGAATATGAAAAAGTAAGCATGCATGTATGCTTCATAATTAATCACTTCAAAATGAAGCTCTTGGGAAGGTTTTTGAAATTTCCATGTTTGAAACCAAAAAACCACATATCATCATGCTTGACTTCATGAGACAGAGTTTAGGTTAGGGGGTAGGTACATGATTTCTCTGGTTTGGATATGTCTAGAGACCTTGTTTATCAACTTAATTGAATGCTTACAATATAACATAAGAAGACTATGTGCCTTGGTTTTTCATTTTTTGTTTTTTTAAATTATGCCCATTTGAATCTTTGTCAAATCCTAGGTTTGACCATGATTTAAACAAGTTTAAAACATGAATATGAAAAAGTAAGCATGTATCCTTCGTAGTCACTCCAAAATGAAGCTCGATCTTGAGAGGGTTTTTGAAATTTCCATGTTTGAAACCAAAAAACCACATACCTATCTTCATGCTTGACTTCATAAGACAGAGTTAATTAGGGGTTAGGGGTAGCTTGATACATGATATTTCTGGTTTGAATATGTGTCTAGACCTTATTTATCAACTTAATTGAATGCTTACTATATGACATAAGAAGACCTTGGTTTTCATTTTTTTTACCCATTTGAATCTTGGTCAAATCATAGGTTTGACCAAGATTTGAACAAGTTTAAAACATGAATATGAAAAAGTAAGCACGTACGTATGCTTCTTAGTCACTCCAAAATGAAGCTCTTGGGAGGGTTTTTGAAATTTCCATTCTTGAAACCAAAAACCACTTCTCTTCATGCATGCTTGACTTCATAAGACAGAGTTTAGGGTTAGGGGTAGATACTTAATTTTCTGGTTTGAATATGTGTAGACCTTGTTTATCAAAATAATTGAATGCTTACTATATAACATAAGAAGACCTTGTTTTTTTTGAATTTTTATACCCATTTGAATCTTGGTCAAATCCTTGGTTCCACCAAGATTTGAATTAATAAGTTAAAAACATGAATATGAGAAAGTAAGCATGTATGCTTCTTAGTCACTTCAAAATGAAGCTATTGGGAGGGTTTTTGAATTTCCATGTTCGAAACTAAAAACCACATATCTTCATGCATGCATGCTTGACTTCATGAAACAGAGTTTAGGGTTAAGGGTAGATACATGCATGATTTTTCTTATTTGAATATGTCTAGACCTTGTTTATCAACTTAATTGAATGCCTACTATATAACATAAGAAGACCTTTTTTGTTTTTTTTAATTTTATACCCATTTGAATCTTGGTCAAATCCTAGGTTTCACCAAGATTTGAATAAGTTTAAAACATGAATATGAAAAGGTAAGCATGCATGTATGCTTCTTAATTAATCGCTTCGAAATGAAGCTCTTGAGAGGGTTTTTGAAATTTCCATGTTTGAAACAAAAAAACCACGTACTTCTCTTCATGCTTGACTTCATAAGACAGAGTTTGGGGATAGGGGTAGCTTGATACATGATTTTTCTGGTTTGAATATGTCTAGACCTTGTTTATCAACTTAATTGAATGCTTACTAGATGACATAAGATGACTATGTGCATTGGTTTTTCATTTTATTGTTTTTTTAATTTTTATGCCCATTTGAATCTTGGTCAAATCCTAGGTTTGACCATGATTTAAACAATTTAAAACATGAATATGAAAAATTAAGCATGTATCCTTCGTAGTCACTCCAAAATGAAGCTCGATTTTGAGAGGGTTTTTGAAATTTCCATGTTTGAAACCAAAAAACCACGTACTTCTCTTCATGCTAGACTTCATAAACTTTCTGGTTTGAGTATGTCTAGACATTGTTTATCAACTTAATTGAATGCTTACTAGATGACATAAGAGTTTTTGAAATTTCCATGCTTGAAAACCAAAAACCACTTCTCTTCATGCATGCTTGACTTCATAAGATAGAGTTTGGGGTTAGGGGGTAGATACATGATTTTCCTGCTAGTTTGAATATGTCTAGACCTTGTTTATTAATTTAATTGAATGCTCACTATATGACATGAGCAGACCTTGGTTTTAATTTTTTTATACCCATTTGATTCTTCGTCAAATCCTAGGTTTGTTGACCAAGATTTGAACAAGTTTAAAACATTAATATGAAAAGGTAAGCATGTATGCTTCTTAATTAGTCACTCCAAAATGAAGCTCTTGGGAGGGTTTTTGAAATTTCCATGATTGAAACCAAAAACCACTTCTCTTCATGCTTGAATTCATAAGTCAGGGTTTAGGGATATATAGGGGGTAGATACATGATTTTTCTGGTTTGAATATGTCTAGAGCTTGTTTTTCAACTTGAATGCTTACTATATGACATACGAAGACTGTTTGCTAACGGAGGGATTAAGCACTCTAGCTATGAAAAGTACCAAACGATGCATACCAAAATGATTTTTTAGAGGAATACTAGTTCGGATTATATAATTTTATATTAGCAGGCCAAAATCGAACCCCGTAGTTGGATTTTCAGAAATTGATCCGTAGTACTGGGCAAAACCCTAGTTTAGCTTATTTAATAATAGATTCGTAGGTCGATTTTTTTACGTTATTATTATTATTACTAGGCAGCACATGTGTTTGCCCGTCCAGTGAAACTCTTTCATTTCATTTTTCTTTTCCGCAAGGTCGGGAGTCGGAGGAAGAGGGATCACACGGGAGGAGACGAAGGGAGAGCAGTCACGGGGCCCCACTTATTTATGGTGTCTATCCTTTTTCTGGTGATGTTGACTGTTGTGCAGGGTTGTCAGTGCGCAGGGGGGTGCGAGCGAGCGAGAAAGGCCGAGAATGAGAGAGATGTTTTTTTAGAGGGACAACCGAACGATCCTGAAGGACCCAGATTTCCAATACGCATCAGAGCGCAGTTTACAGCAGGACACAAAATAAACAGGAAATTACGTCTAAATCCCTAAGATTTACATGGTAGACCCCATGCTGAAAGCAAGAAATGCGATCGGGTCCTTAATAGGCACCGTCCGGATTGATCCTCGTCGGAGCCGGGGACGAACCACTTGGCGCGACCAAATCGCCATGGCTACAGAGCCTGCACACCATGGCCTACGAGCTGAGCTAGAAACGACCTGCCAAAACCGGCAGCCAACGGAGGTGGATAATTGGAGAGAGAGAGAGAGAGAGAGAGAGAGTGTTGATGCCTCTCTCTTGACAAAGAAGATGGCTGGGAGTTTGCTTACCTAGCGTACGTGACTTGTGCTCACTGAAGTGTGGGACCTCACGCATGGGAACCACACGTAAGTGACAGACTTGTTGCTCTAATAACTCGGGTGATCATTATACTGTATTAGTACATAGTTTCCTATGGATCCTTCTTAGTCACTCCAAAATGAAGCTCTTTGGGAGGGTTTTTGAAATTTCCATGTTTGAAACCAAAAATAAGAAGACTATGTGCCTTGATTTTTCATTTTTTTAAAATTTTGCCCATTTGAATCTTGGTCAAATCCTAGGTTTGACCATGATTTAAACAAGTTTAAAACATGAATATGAAAAATTAAGCATGTATCCTTCATAGTCACTCCAAAATGAAGCTCTTGAGAGGGTTTTTGAAATTTCCATGTTTGAAACCAAAAAACCGCGTACTTCTCTTCATGCTTGACTTCATAAGAGAGAGTTTGGGGATAGGGGTAGCTTGATACATGAATTTTCTGGTTTGAATATGTCTAGACCTTGTTTATCAACTTAATTGAATGCTTACTAGATGACATAAGATGACTATGTGCATTGGTTTTTCATTTTATTGTTTTTTTTGAATTTTTATGCCCATTTGAATCTTGGTCAAATCCTAGGTTTGACCATGATTTAAACAAGTTTAAAACATGAATATGAAAAATTAAGCATCTATCCTTCTTAGTCACTCCAATATGTAGCTCTTGGGAGGGTTTTTGAAATTTCCATGCTTGAAACCAAAAACCACTTCTCTTCATGCATGCTTGACTTCTTCATAAGACAGAGTTTAGGGTTAGGGGGTAGATACATGATTTTCCTGGTTTGAATATGTGTAGACCTTGTTTATCAAATTAATTGAATGCTTACTATATAACATATAAGAAGACCTTTTTTTTGAACTTTTATACCCATTTGAATCTTGGTCAAATCCTTGGTTCCACCAAGATTTGAATAAGTTAAAAACATGAATATGAAAAAGTAAGCATGTATGCTTCTTAGTCACTTCAAAATGAAGCTCTTGGGAGGGTTTTTGAATTTCCATGTTCGAAACCAAAAACCACAAATCTTCATGCTTACTTCATGAAACATAGTTTATATTAGGGTTAGGGGTAGATACATGCTTGATTTTTCTTGTTTGAATATGTCTAGACCTTGTTTATCAACTTAATTGAATGCCTACTATATAACATATATAAGAAGACCTTTTTTGTTTTTTTTTAATTTTTATACCCATTTGAATCTTGGTCAAATCCTAGGTTTCACCAAGATTTGAATAAGTTTAAAACATGAATATGAAAAAGTAAGCATGCATGTATGCTTCTTAATTAATCACTTCGAAATGAAGCTCTTGGGAGGGTTTTTGAAATTTCCATGTTTGAAACCAAAAACCACATATCTTCATGCATGCGCTTGACTTCATGAGACAGAGTTTAGTGTTAGGGGGTAGATACATGATTTCTCTCGTTTGAATATGTCTAGACCTTGTTTATCAACTTAATTGAATGCTTACTATATGACTTAAGAAGACTATGTGCCTTGATTTTTTTTAAAATTTTGTCCATTTGAATCTTGGCCAAATCCTAGGTTTGACCATGATTTAAACAAGTTTAAAACATGAATATATATGAAAAATTAAGCATGTATCATTCGTAGTCACTCCAAAATGAAGCTCTTGAGAGGGTTTTTGAAATTTCCATGTTTGAAACCAAATAACCACGTACTTCTCTTCATGCTTGACTTCATAAGACAGAGTTTGGGGTTAGGGTTAGCTTGATACATGAATTTTCTGGTTTGAATATGTCTAGACATTGTTTATCAACTTAATTGAATGCTTACTAGATGAGACATAAGATGACTATGTGCATTGGTTTTTCATTTTTTTTGAATTTTTATGCCCATTTGAATCTTGGTCAAATTCTAGGTTTGACCATGATTTAATCAAGTTTAAAACATGAATATGAAAAATTAAGCATCTATCCTTCTTAGTCACTCCAATATGTAGCTCTTGGGAGGGTTTTTGAAATTTCCATGCTTGAAAACCAAAAACCACTTTTCTTCATGCATGCTTGACTTCCTAAGACATAGTTTAGGGTTAGGGGGTAGATACATGATTTTCCTACTAGTTTGAATATGTCTAGACCTTGTTTATCAATTTAATTGAATGCTTAATATATGACATGGGCAGACCTTGCTTTTAATTTTTTTATACCCATTTGAATCTTCGTCAAATCGTAGGTTTGTTGACCAAGATTTGAACAAGTTTAAAACATGAATATGAAAAAGTAAGCATGTATGCGTCTTAACTAGTCACTCCAAAATGAAGCTCTTGGGGAGGGTTTTTGAAATTTCCATGTTTGAAACCAAAAACCACTTCTTCTCTTCATGCTTGACTTCATAAGTCAGGGTTAATTTAGGGATATATAAGGGGTAGATACATGATTTTTCTGGTTTGATATGTCTAGACCTTGTTTATCAACTTAATTGAATGCTTACTATATGACATAAGAAGACTACGTGACTTGTGCTCACTGAAGTGTGGGACCTCACGCATGGGAACCACACGTAAGTGACAAACTTGTTGCTCTAATAACTCGGGTGATCATTATACTGTATTAGTACATAGTTTCCTATGGATCCTTCTTAGTCACTCCAAAATGAAGCTCTTTGAGAGGGTTTTTGAAATTTCCATGTTTGAAACCCAAAACAACTTCTCTTCATGCTTGACTTCATAAGACAGAGTTTAGGGTTAGGGGTAGATACATGATTTGTCTGGTTTGAATACGTCTAGACCTTGTTTATCAACTTTAATGCTTACTATATGACATAAGAAGACTATGTGCTTTGGTTTTTCATTTTTCTGATTTTTTCTATTTTTGATGCCCATTTGAATCTTGGTCAGATCCTAGGTTTTACCAAGATTTAAACAAGTTTAAAACATGAAAATGAAAAGGGAAGCATTTATCCTTCTTAGTCACTCTAAATGAAGTTTTTGGGAGGTTTTTGAAATTTCCATGTTTGAAACCCAAAACCACTTCTCTTCATGCTTGACTTCATAAGACATAGTTTAGGGTTAGGGGTACATACATGATTTGTATGTTTTGAATATGTCTAGACCTTGTTTATCAACTTGAATGCTTACTATATGACATAAGAAAACTACGTATGTGCTTTGGTTTTTCATTTTTCTGTTTTTTTTAATTTTCCGCCCATTTGAATCTCTGTCAAATCCTAGGTTTGACCAAGATTTAAACAAGTTTAACACGTGAAAACGAAAAGGTAAGCATGGATCCTTCTTAGTCACTCCAAAATGTACCAATTGATAGATGTGTTAACTTTGCTTCATGGAAAAAATAATGTCATGTAAATGAGTTAACTTGGATTTCCTACCCTTGAATCCATAGGAAACTTTGTTCTAATGCACTATAATAATCAACCGAGTTTTTACACCAACAGGTCTGTCACTTACGTGTGGTGCCCATGCGTGAGGTCCCACACTTCAGTGAGCACAAGTCACGTGCAATAGGTACGCAAACTCCCAGCCATTTTCTTTGTCAAGAGAAGACGCATCAGGATGCGTATTGGAAGTCTGTGGGTCCTTCTGGATCCTTCGGTCGTCCCTCTCAAAAAAAAACAAATCTCTCTCATTCTCGGCCTCGCTCGCTCGCTCGCTCGCACCTCCTGCTCACTGACAAACCCTGCACAAAAGTCAACATCATCACCCGAAAAAGGGGAGACACCATAATGCTCTCCCTCCTTTCTTCTCTCCTTCCGAGTGATCCCTCTTCCTCCGAGTTTCACTCGACGGGCAAACACATATGTGCTGCATAGTAATAATAAAAAGGTACTACAGAAAATTCGACCTACGAATCTATAATTAAATATACTAGGTTAAACTAGGGTTTTGCCCAGTACTACAGATCAAGGTTCAAAAAAATCCAACTACGGGGTTCGAACAACCCCATTTCTAATCAAAGATTTTTTTCGACGTCATCCAAATGGCCTCAAACTATAGCATGGGCGGATCCAGACTATAGCCAAGGGGGCAGCTGCCCCCGCTCAATTTTCTGAAACCTTGTAATATGATATTTGCATCACTTATCATATGTTTGCCCATTTGAATCTTGTCAAATCCTAGATTTGACCAAGATAATTTAAACAAGTTTAAAACATGAAAATGAAAAGGGAAGCTTGTATCCTTCTTAGTCACTCTAAAATGAAGTTTGGGGAGGTTTTTGAAATTTCCATGCTTGAAACCAAAAACCACTTCTCTTCATGCTTGACTTCATAAGATAAAGTTTAGGGTTAGGGGGTAGATACATGATTTTTCTGGTTTGAATATGTCTAGACCTTGTTATCAACTTAATTGAATGCTTACTATATATATGCCATAAGAAGATCGACTATGTGCATTGGTTTTTCATTTTATTGTTTTTTTTAATTTTATGCCCATTTGAATCTTGGTCAAATCCTAAGTTTGACCATGATTTAAACAAGTTGAAAACATGAATATGAAAAATTAAGCATATGTCCTTCTTAGTCACTCCAAAATGAAGCTCTTGGGAGGGTTTTTGAAATTTCCATGTTTGAAACCAAAAACCACATATCTTCATGCTTGACTTCATGAGACAGAGTTTAGGGTTAGGGGGTAGATACATGATTTCTCTGGTTTGAATATGTCTAGACCTTGTTTATCAACTTAATTGAATGCTTACTATGTGACATAAGAAGACTATGTGCCTTGATTTTCCATTTTTTAAATTATGCCCATTTGAATCTTGGCCAAATCCTAGGTTTGACCATGATTTAAACAAGTTGAAAACATGAATATAAAAAGTTAAGCATATATCCTTCTTAGTCACTCCAAAATGAAGCTCTTGGGAGGGTTTTTGAAATTTCCATGTTTGAAACCAAAAACCACATATCTTCATGCTTGACTTCATGAGATAGAGTTTAGGGTTAGGGGTAGATACATGATTTCTCTGGTTTGAATATATCTCTAGACCTTGTTTATCAACTTAATTGAATGCTTACTATGTGACATAAGAAGACTATGTTTGGCTATCTCTAGATCTTTTAATTTGATCAAATACGGTCTATGCACATGCATGGTTGTTTGGCTGTTTCAGTGTCCCTAGAGGCATACATATATACTGTTATTTAGCAATCTTTATTACAGTACAAAGGTCTTAACCTCATGGTTCACAGAAAGTATAAACGTAGATCAACCATCTAAACATAGAAGACATTCTAGTGTATGATTCTTACATATACACATCAACATCCTATCAGAAAATCTTAATGTGAATTGTACTGGCTGTACAAACCCGTGCATCATTCTCTAGCCGGTTGCACCCAAAAACCAAATCGTGGTACTTCATAGTTGACTGTATGTAGGACAACATACAGATCCAATGCGAAGCCATGGGTATCACCTGCATGACAGAACCATATTTCACATGGTTGGAGGTACTCCATATGGCATTTAAAATCATTCCTTGTCCTTCATATGGCCCTAAAAATAGTACAGTTGGATTTGTGGGTTTTAATTTTTTATTAACACACTCAATTGATTGCCCAAACATTGATTAATAATATTATTAAGGGGTGTGATGTTGAAAGCCATAAGAACAATGTGCCAAACAATCTTTGCTAGCGGACGGTAAATGTATACCCATCAGAAATAATCAGCAGACGTGCATGTTTCTTTGGTCAGAATAACTGCTGCACCATCTTAAAAGTAAATGGCATGACAATTTATTTGATTTGATAGCGTGCAGCTAGATGGCGTACATTACTATCTCTACTTCCTTGGGTCGCCCAAATCTGGAGTACTAAAAGCAAATCCTGGTGATTCATTTGACAAGACAACACAGATGCGTCCAAATTTCTCCGTCCATATTATTATAATCTGGAGTGCGTTGCCTCGTTGCCTTCCAAGAGAAGCTGCATTCCTTGCCAAAAAAGAGAGAGAGGCTGTATTTATAACTATCTCACCGGCCGCCACTAGTACAAACCATCACTCCCTCTCCACCTCCACCTCCATCTCTTCCCTAGTAGCTCCACCTCCATATCGGCGACGGACCACAATCGCGCGGCTTCGACTTCCTCTTCGACGGCGGCGGCGACAGAGGCGTGAGGCACCTTCTCCGCGGCGCATCACTCATCCTCGTCCCGCGGCAACAATGGCTGTATGTGAAATCACCATACCCTTTTGTATGGTAGAGATGATGATGTGCGGATAAAATTTTATTGGCGGTTGCTCATCCTTGTTTGAATATTTGGTGTAGATTCACATCTAGGGCAGGGTGTCAAGCGGGGTGGGTAGCGGGCTAGCTAGTTTCAGTGCGAGTGCTTTAAATCTGCTCTAATCTCAACCACTATTTGCTCTAATTTTCTGCTTTGCGGGACGATTCGCGGACGCCGCTTGCAACCCTAATCTAGGGTATTGATCCTAGTTTAGTAGACTACTAGGATTTACATGCCAATTTGTTTTTAGACTAGATCCGGATATTTGTCAATACTACTACGTACTTCTTCCGTTCGTATTTAATTGACTCTAGTTGAAAGCATCGACAGTTCATTTTCTTCTCTCCCTCGCGTCGACTAATTAAAACCGAACAGAGGGAGTATTAGGAATCCATGTGCATCCGTACTACCAGTAAGGTATTGCGTTGTTGCAGAGGCTCAGTGTAATCAATATCTTTCGATATTAATATACTCACTTTATCAGAAAATAAATTAGTAATCCATGTTCAAACTTGCTAGTTTGATCGACGTTTGATGATGATTTGTGAGGCCATGTATGGGCCTAGTTTGTTTTGCCTGGTGGTCAGTAGGCTGATGATTTATTTTTTTGCTTGGTCGATCTGTGGTCGTTCCATGGCCACTGCTGATTAAGCATTACTAGAATCAACAATTTTTTGCTTGTCTGGTGATTGGAAGTGTATGCGCTAGCACCATCGCACGATGATTAGTCTTAATGGAGATGCAGATGTCGATCAAGAGGGAGAAACATATCTTGATCATGCATTTCTCACGAGATTACTTGGTGATTGGAAGTAGAATCCACAATTTGTTGTGCAAACTTCTCAACATATGCATATATTCAATGAATTGGCTTTATGTGATCAATAGTACTTCTTATTGCAGATGGATGGAGGGGAAAGAGCGAAAAAACCGATACTTAGTGAGATGACTTCTCATTCTTTGACTTCTGATATCCCAGATAACAAGGTAAATATATAGAACGACGATTCGTAGGTGATAAAAGCAGAATCCACAATTTGCCGTGCAAACTTCTCAACATATGCATATATTTGATTAATTAGTTTTATGTGATCAATAGTATTACTTATTCCAGATGGACGTAGGGGAAGGAACGAAAAAGCGGATGCTATGTGAAATGACTTCTAAATCTGTGTGTTCTGATATCCCAGATGACAAGGTAAACATATGGACCGACGCTTGTTTTGCCGCTGCCCCTGTTAGATGGCTAGATGCTCTGGTCTAATTTCTGTTCATGTGCTTATTATTGCAGAAACATAGAGTTGAAGAAAACTCTATATTGTCTGATGACAAAGGTGAAATGGCATGCCAGTCTTTTAAACCTCCGACGCCACCTTGTTTACTGTCTATGGAGACTGATGCAGCTGGACCTGGTACTGATGAGCCTATACCTGGCATCATCGTGTCACATGAAGAAGGTTGTGGATTGGGTTTACCCCCTGCTGTAGAAACTGGTGGTGCAGCTGGAGCTGCTAGTGTAGAGCCTCTAGTGAACGGTGTCGTGCCACGGGAATTCTCTGAACTGGAGCAAAACGGTTTACCTATTGTCAAGACCGATATAACTGGTGCTGATGCTGGAGTTGCTACTGATGATCCTGCACCTGAAGTATGTTTTGTATTGTTAAAACCCGTCCTGCCCAGAGTACTGACTGGTGGTGGACCTGGAGCTGGTAGGGTAGAGCCTCTAGCGAAAGGTGTCGTGCCACGAGAATCCTCTGAAGTGGATATTGGTGGTTTACCCTCTGTAGAGACTAGTGGTCTACCTGGAGCTGGTATTGTAGAGATTTCAGCAAGCGGTCCTGTCCGAGAACATATCTGGTCCTACTATCCCTTTAGGTTCTACCGTGCTACCGACTCCTATGAACCGGAGCATGTACCTGATGTGCCTTCTGTTGAACCTGACGCACCTGTAAGTAGTGGTGATGATTCCGCTGAATCTGATCAAGAAGGATCTGCATCTCTAGGACAAGATGTCAGCTGTCATTCACCTGATTCTGAGCTGAAGTCAGCAACGGTAGCTTATATAGCACGGACTGTCCTTCAAGCTCTAAAGATCCAGTTGGGTGGTTCACAGGACCAGCTACTCCAAGCCATTGTCACTACAAAAGACCAGCCAGCATGCTTCGTCATCTCCTGCATACTGTTTGACAAGCTGAAGCACTGCAACTGGCGCATTGTTCAATCCCATCAGCATGGAGAGAGGAGCTATGTTTATGTCAAGATGATTCATGCTGATTTGGTAAGGTTCCATGATAAGATGTATGGGTGGGGTGAGGCAAGAGCCACATTTTGCAGCATTCACACAGTCTTCGCTCTTGAGCCAGACCCCATGGATGCTTACCCAGTGGTGCAGCTGTCCTGACTTGATATATGTTTTATGATCAGTATGCTGCTGTCGTGGAACTGTGATGTGGAGCTACCTTTCTTATGGTTTCTAGGCTTTTGGTTTCAACATGTATTATGGAGCTTACCTTAGGACTTTCGCATGCGTTTGGCTGTTGACCTGTAATGTTTGTGGTTGGTTGTCTAATCTACTTGGCACAATCACATTGCAAAGGCAAATGTTCCTTTTCTCTTTAATTGTTATTATGACTTATGTGTTATAACCAGGCAAGAATATGCAATCTTGGTTCTCTGACCGATATATATGTACACACAACTTTTGTTCACATAATAACACTAGGCCCTGTTTGTTTGGGCTAGAGCTTGTGCTTCTGCTGCTTTTGGGTCCCTATAAGCACAAGCCCAAACAAACACCTAACTTTTGGATCCAGGCTTGTACAAGCGCTTGTTCATTTTGTACTACAAGCCCGGAAGCACCTTTGGAGGAACTTCCCGCAGCTTCCCGCAGCTGGTAATCCTCCCGCTAACTCATGCCACTCTGTATCTTCATATTTACGGCCAGAATGCCACCCGGTATATATACGGAAACCCCTCACAAAACTTCCACCAAATCTCACCCGTTTTCCCCATCCCCCCCGACCTGTCCCGAGATGCAAACCAGGGAGGCAGGGAGAGGCGGCTAAGGTTCTTCCAGGTCGCCGGCCTCTCCGGTCGCCACGCCGGCCGGCGCTCGCCGTGCGTCCGCCTCCACACGCTCGCCGCACGTCCATGTCCGCCTCCGCCCGCCTCAGCGCCTCCGCCCCCGCCGCACTTCTCCTCCCGACGGACGCTGCCCTTCCTCTCCCCGTCGCCGCCCCACCCGCCTCTCCCGCCTCTTCGGCCGCTCGCCGCGCATCCGCCGCCTCCACGTCTCTGCCCGCCCTCAACTCGCGGCGGCCCGCTGCTGCACTTCTCCTCCCGGTCGCCGCCCGCCCCAACTTGATTTAGGGGCTAAATCTTTGTTGTTATGTGTGTATATGTGTAGATGATTAATTATTGTGTTATATTACAGTGATTTAGGACTGAATCTTGATTCAATTGACAAAGTGTGCAGATGATACAATGTTGAAACTCGCTATAATATGGAACCAAATATTATTTGTACCTCTGTATGGTTTAATTGATTATAATCATTTATTAACAACTACAAAATTATTTTACCTAAAAAGTGATAAACCTATAATTTGAGCTAGCACACAAATCATAATCAGATTATTAGATCAAATTAGTACTTATACATCATCTTCAGCATACAGGGTATTTCAGACAATCACCACCAGCTATATGTCCACCAGCTGTCCTAAAAGCAGGTTGCCAAACAGCAATTTTACATTTCACCAGCTGTCCAGCTCCAGCCGCTTCTCAGATCCTACCAGCTCTAGCTGCTTCTTGTTCAGCTGCAGCCCAAACAAACAGGCACTTACACGGGAAAAGAGTAGCTTTCTCTGTTGGACAAACACCAAACCACAAAAGGGTAACAACACAATATCCAAACTAGGTACGGCACCTGTTGAGCATACATGACTTTTGGCGTAAAATCACGTTAACCAACACTAGCATCATCTTGTTCTTTGCAAGGTGCTATGCTTATCAGTCTAATCCCAATACACCACCTACTTCAGGTGGCACGATGATGTCAAGTGCAGGCTCACCAGTACCAACTCTCTTGCATCAGTCTCCATTGAATGTAAGCCACTGCTGCAGTAGACACCATTAGCAATGCAAGCTGAAGGTGTTCTTATCCTCATATCAGGATCACATAATACAGGTGTCAAGCTTCATGCACTAGCCAACACAATGAAAAGTCCGAACTAGGATAGCTAGGAAAAAAACATGAAGATCTTTTTTTCGAATCCCACGCTGAACATCTTTTTTTTAACTAATTAGGTAAGCTCCTGCTGACAAACATATTACAGCAACTCCAGCAGTGGCTCTATATTTTGGCGCTGTGGGCTGAATGGCTGATGCTGCGCATGGAGCCGGCAATAGCTTCACCGGAAGCTGCAAACTGTGGCGGCCAAATGCAGGGCTGAAACAGCGTATTTTCAGAGGCGCTATAAATGCAGCGCCAAAAACAGAATATAATGAAAAATAGAGTGCAGTAAAACAGAAGATCAAACAAAGACTAGAAATAGACATAAAATAGGATAAAATTAGCTTGATAGATACTCCGTAGTTCATATTTGTACAAAGTAGTGCGATAAAACTAAACTAAAACTCGACATCTGACGAGTCCGGTGTCGTGCCCGACACCGGATCCGACGAGAAGAGGTCAATCCAACGGGGGTCGTCCTCGCCAATGGTGGTCGGCCCGGCGAGCTGCGCTTCGATGAAGGCCCGCTTCGTCGCCTTCTCCGCCCTCCGTCGTGCGCGGTCCTCCTTCTTCGCTGCCCGCCTCGTCGCCTTCTCCGCCCTCCGTCTGCGGAAGTGCTCGTTCTCGGCGGCAACGTCCTCGGGGAAGCGGGCCGCCCACTCGCGCGCCGCGCGCTCGTCCCGCTCGGCGATGCGCAAACGGCGCTCCGTCTCGCGGCGGCGGTGCTGTTCCTCCTGTCTAACGATGTACGGCGGCGGCGCGAGATCCTCGGCCTGCTGGCGCGTCCACACGTCATGGAAATTCATCGACGATCGCGGGCGCCCGAGCCGCCACGCCACGGCGTCGTACGCGCGCGCGGCCTCGTGCGCGGTCTCGTAGGTGCCGAGGCCGATGCGCTCGCCGCCGTCACGTATCTCCGCGTAATACGTACCTTTGGGGCGCGCGCGGACGCCGCGGTACCCCGTGCCCGAGACGCGGCAGTACCGCGAGCTCGACGCGAGACGAGGCATGGCGGCGGCGGCGGAAGCGGAGCCGCGGCGGCGATATTAGGCGCAGATGGGCAAATTTCAGCAACCCGTGTCCATCTTTTTTTTTGGCAGGATTACGCCATGTACCACCTTCCAATTAGAAAATAGTACTGTTCAGCATTCCCCTGTTGGGCCCAATATTTCACTTTGGGTTGCCAACGGCCATCTACATGGTAATTGCTCTCGGCCTACTTGCTCCGGCCGTCGAAGCCCAATAACTACAAATGGGCCTTTCTGCTCATGCAATTTCGGCCCTTTTCTAATGAAACACAGATCCTATGAATGGCAAAAGAAAAAAACGCGGAGATTCTACATAAAAGTTGTTTTTAGTTATTTTGAATTATTGGGTTCCAATTTTTGAAACTGCTCATGCCCAATATGAAAATCCTTGTTCGCTCCATACCCACATGGATAACGGTATTTTTAATAATTCATAAAGTGGATTTGAAATTTAAAACATATCCTAATAATTCCATGATTTAATCTATCAACTTGCAAGATCTTGGAGAGAAAAAGCTTGTATTAGTCTGCAGAATCCGCACCGTTTCAAAGGCGGCAGTGGATCAAAAGAAAAAAGGAAGTAGCCAGAAATTAGGGGTCAAAAATAACTCCAAGAAATGAAACTTTTATTGTTCGTAGAGGATGACATGCGGGACCCATGAGCCAGCAGCTTACTCAACGTTTCAAAGGCGGCATGAGATCGGAAGAAAAATGCAAGTGACCAAATATCAGGTGCCAAAAATAATCCAAGAAATGAAACTTATTGTACATAGAGGATGACATGCGGGTCCCATTTTGCAGCAGCGGTTTCAGCGTTTCAAATGCGGTTTGAGATCAAAAGAAAAAGAAAGTAGCCAGAAATTAGGGGGTAAAAAAACTCCAAAAAAAGAAAGTTGATTGTACATAGAGGATGACATGCGGGTCCCATGCCTTACTCAACGTTTCCAAGGCGGCAGGGGATCAAAAGAAAAAGGAAATAGCCAAAAATCAGAGGTGAAAAAAAACCAAGAAAAGAAATTTTATAGTACATAGAGGATGACATGCGGGTCCCATGAGCCAGCAGGTTCCTCAACGTTTTCAAAGGCCGGTGGGGATCAAAAGAAAAAGGCAAATAGCCAGAAATTAGGGGTAAACAATAAATCCAACAAAGGAAAGGTTTATTGTTCATAGATGCTGACATGTGGGACCCATGAGCCAGCAGCGTCAAGGCAAGTGACCAAAAATCAGGGGTAAAAAAATCCAAGAACAGAAACTTTATTGTACATAGAGGATGACATGTGGGTCCCATGAGCCAGCACCTTACTCAACGTTTCAGAGGCGGCTTGAGATCGAAAGAAAAAGGAAAGTGACCGAATATCAGGAGCTAAAAATAATCCAAGAAAGGAAACTTTTATTGTACATAGAGGTTGACATATGGGTCCCACTAATACAAGCTCTTTCGCTCGAAGATCTTGCAAGTTGATTGTACATAGAGGATGACATGCGGGCCCCATGTGTCAGCAGCTTACTCAATGTTTCCAAGGCGGCAGTGGATCAAAAGAAAAAGGAAATAGCCAAAATCAGAGGGTGAAGAATAAATCCAACAAAGGAGAGGTTTATTGTCCATGGAGGCTGACATCTGGGACCCACGAGCCAGGCGTCCTCTACGTTTAGAAGGCGACTGGGGATCGAAAGAAAAAAGGCAAATAGCCAGAAATTAGGGGTACAAAATAACTCCAAGAAAGGAAGTGTTTATTGTTCATAGAGGCTGACATGTGGGACCCATGAGCCAGCAAAGTCTTCAACGTTTCAAAGGCGGCAGGGGATCAAAGAAAAAGGAAGTAGCCAGAAATTAGGGGTAAAAATAACTCCAAGAAAGGAAACTTTTATTGTTCATAGAGGATGACATGCGGGACCCATGCTCCAGCAGCTTCCTCAACGTTTCAAAGGCGGCATGAGATCGAAAGAAAAAGGCAAGTGACCAAATATCAGGAGAAAATAATCGAAGAAAGAAATTTTATTGTACATAGATGATGACATGCGGGACCCATTTAGCAGCAGCGGTCTCAACATTTCCAAGGCGGCACGGGATCAAAAGAAAAAGGAAGTAGCCAGAAATTAGGGTTCAAAAATAACTCCAAGAAAGGAAACTTTTATTGTTCGTAGAGGATGACATGAGGGACCCATGAGCCAGCAGCTTACTCAACGTTTCAAAGGCGGCATGAGATCGAAAGAAAAAGGCAAGTGACAAAATATCAGGAGACAAAGATAATCCAAGAAAAGAAAACTTTATTGTACATAGAGGATGACATGCGGGTCCCATTTAGCAGCAGCGGTCTCAACGTTTCAAATGCGGCTTGAGATCAAAAGAAAAAGAAAGTAGCCAGAAATTAGGGGGTAAAAAAACTCCAATAAAGGAAAGTTTTATCGATGAGCCAGCAGAGTCCTCAACGTTTCAAAGGCGGCAGAAATAGCCGAAAATCAGAGGGTGAAAAAAAACCAAGAAAATGAACTTTTATAGTACATAGAGGATGACATGCGGGTCCCATGAGCAGCAGGTTTTTCAACGTTTCAAACGTGGCATGAGATCGAAAGAAAAAGGCAAGTGACCAAATATCAGGAGCCAAAAATAATTCAAGAAAAGAAACTTGATTGTACATAGAGGATGGCATGCGGGTCCCATTTAGCAGCGGTATCACCGTTTGAGAGGCTGCACGGGATCGAAAGAAAAAGGCAAGTGACCAAATATCAGGAGCCAAAAATAATCTAAGAAAATAAATTTTACTGTACATAGAGGATGACATGCGGGTCCCATTTTGCAGCAGCGGTCTCAACGTTTCCAAGGCGGCACAGGACCAAAAGAAAAATGAAGTAGCCAGAAATCAGGGGTAAAAAAATCCCAAAAAAGAACGATTTCAATTTGGCTGCATCTGGACATCTGGGCATTCGAACTATCCTGCTGGGCCTTTTGACTCGTACAATTTCAGCCCACTCCAATGCAGGATAGTTCGGATTTTTCTAAAAAAACAGGAAAGTCCTATGCTTCGCAAAAACAAAAAACAAGGAGATTCAGCATATAAATTTGTTTATGTAAAAATAAAGATTTAATTTATCCGTTGAAATAGCTCAGAGCGCAATACACTGTTTATTGTCTGCAAAATAATCAAGATATCACATGTTTTTGTACGGGGAGGCTGACATCGGGGACCCATGAGCCAGCAGCGTCGTTTTAAAGGCGGCAGGGGATGGAAAGAAAAAATAAACCAAAAATCTGTTGGTAAAAAATCCAAGAAAAGAAACATTTTCATTCTGAGAGGATGACATGCGGGACCCATGAGGCAGCAGCGTCCTCAGCGTTTATTGTTCATAGAGGCTGACATGTGGGACCCGTGAGCCAGCAGCGTCCTCAACGTTTTAAAGGCGGCAGGATATCGAAAGAAAAAATAAGCCAAAAATCATTTGGTAAACAATATCCAAGAAAAGAAACATTTACCGTTCTGAGAGGATGACATGCGGGACCCATGAGGCAGCAGCATCCTCAACGATTCCAAGGCGGCAGGGGATCAAAGAAAAAAAGGAAATATCCAGAAATTAATTAGGGGTTCAAAAAAATCCATCAAAGGAAACTTTTATTGTTCATAGAGGATGACTTGTGGGACCGACCTGCCAACAGCGTCCTCATCGTTTCAAAGGGGTAGGAGATCCAAAGAAAAAGGCAAATAGCCAGAAATTAGGGGTCAAAAATAACTCCAAGAAAGGAAACTTTTATTGTTCGTAGAGAGGATGACATGCGGGACCCATGAGCCAGCAGCTTACTCAACGTTTCAAAGGCGGCATGAGATCGAAAGAAAAAGGCAAGTGACAAAATATCAGGAGCAAAAGATAATCCAAGAAAAGAAACTTTATTGTACATAGAGGATGACATGTGGGTCCCATTTTGCAGCAGCGGTCTCAATGTTTGTAATGCGGCTTGAGATCAAAAGAAAAAGAAAGTAGCTAGTAATTAGGGGGTGAAAAAAAATCCAAGAAAAGAAAGTTGATGGACATAGATGATGACATGCGGGTCCCTTGAGCCAACAGCTTACTCAACGTTTCAAAGGGGAGGGATCAAAAGAAAAAGGCAAGCCAAAAAACAGAGGGTGAAAAAAAATCCAACAAAGGAAACTTTTATAGCACATAGAGGATGACATGCGGGTCCCATGAGCCACAGTTCCTCAACGTTTCAAACGTGGCATGAGATCGAAAGAAAAAGGCAAGTGCCCAAATATGAGGTGCCAAAAAAACTCCAGAAAAGAAAGTTGATTGCTCATAGAGGATGACATGCGGGTCCCATGAGCCAGCAGGTTCCTCAACGTTTCAAACGTGGCATGAGATCGAAAGAAAAAGGCAAGTGACCAAATATGAGGAGCCAAAAATAATTCAAGAAAAGAAAGTTTTATAGTACATAGAGGATGACATGCGGGTCCCATTTAGCAGCAGCGGTATCACCGTTTGAGAGGCGGGGGGGATCAAAAGAAAAAAGCAAAAAATCAGAGGGTGAAAAAAACCCAAGAAAATGAACTTTTATAGTACATAGAGGATGACATGCGGGTCCCATGAGCCCAGGTTCTTCAACGTTTCAAACGTGGCATGAGATCGAAAGAAAAAGGCAAGTGAAAAAATATCAGAGCCAACAATAATTCAAGAAAAAAAGTTTTATAGTACATAGAGGATGACATGCGGGTCCCATTTAGCAGCAGCGGTATCACCGTTTGAGAGGCGGCAGGGGATCGAAAGAAAAAAGAAATTGCCAAAAATCAGAGGGTGAAAAAAACCAAGAAAATGAACTTTTATAGTACATAGAGGATGACATGCGGGTCCCATGAGCCTGCAGGTTCCTCAACGTTTCAAACGTGGCATGAGATCGAAAGAAAAAGGCAAGTGAAAAAATATCAGGAGCCAAAAATAATTCAAGAAAAGAAAGTTTTATAGTACATAGAGGATGACATGCGGGTCCCATTTAGCAGCAGCGGTATCACTTTGAGAGGCAGCAGGGGATCGAAAGAAAAAGTCAAGTGACCAAATATGAGGTGCCAAAAAAATCCAAGAAAAGAAAGTTTTATAGTACATAGAGGATGACATGCGGGTCCCATTTAGCAACAGCGGTATCACCGTTTGAGAGGCAGCAGGGGATCGAAAGAAAAAGTCAAGTGACCAAATATGAGGTGCCAAAAAAATCCAAGAAAGAAAGTTTTATAGTACATAGAGGATGACATGCGGGTCCCATTTAGCGCAGCGGTATCACCGTTTGAGAGGCAGCAGGTGATCGAAAGAAAAAGTCAAGTGACCAAATATGAGGTGCCAAAAAAATCCAAGAAAAGAAAGTTTTATAGTACATAGAGGATGACATGCGGGTCCCATTTAGCAGCAGCGGTATCACCGTTTGAGGCGGGAGGGGATCGAAAGAAAAAGGTAAGTGACCAAATATGAGGTGCCAAAATAATTCAAGAAAAGAAAGTTTTATAGTACATAGAGGATGACATGCGGGTCCCATTTAGCGGCGGTATCACCGTTTGAGAGGCGGCAGGGATCGAAAGAAAAAGGCAAGTGACCAAATTTGAGGTGCCAAAAAAACTCCAAGAAAAGAAAGTTGATTGCACATAGAGGATGACATGCGGGTCCCATTTAGCAGCAGCGGTCTCAACGTTTCCAAGGCAGCAAGGGATCAAAAGAAAAAGGAAGTAGCCAGAAATCAGGGGTCAAAAAAATCCAAGAATAGAAAGAATTTTGGTTCATAGAGGATGACATGCGGGACCCATGATCCTGCATCGTAAACGGCTCGATCGGAGAACGTTGAACGAGATGGCGCGATCTAGAAAAAAAACAATGCCAGAGAGGCTGCCATATGGGCCCTACATCCCTCGGCGGTGCGGATTTGCGTTGACTCGGCCGGCGATCCCGAGATTTCGAGATGCACCACGTCCCGGGCCACCATACGCCACGTTTTGGCCGCTTTCGTCGGGCTAGGTGGCCTCAAAAACGAGAAAAAAAAGTTTTGACATGCACCACGGAGGGACCAAAATCGTCGGCCATGGTACACCAGCAACCACGTAAGTGGATATGCATAAGTAAGCTTGAGCACATAGCCTATCCAAGTTAACCAGATAAAACCAACCTTGACAGCCAACTTAATAACCTAGCATCACCTAGTCTTTTAAACCATCAGAAACCAAGTGAAGCCTGGTACAAATGGCAAGGACCAGGAATTTGACCAACTCAAGTCACCATGGTTATGCCAACCAATTGAATAGTAGCATCTTCCAAATGGAACTAGGAAGGAAACCATCCCAGATGATTTACCAAGCCAGCAGTTCATGACTGCAAAGGCCAATTCAACCACCAAACCATCCAAACCACCAAGCCTACACACTTATCATTACCCAACAGGATTCAAAATGAAGCTAGGGTCCCCAACAATAGTTGGCATCCATCTAGCTTAAGTAAATACAGTAATAGAATCATTACTGCAAAGTAGTTCATCTCAATTATCTACATTAACAAGATAAAGTTTCACAGATAAATGAATTAGTCAACTGCTAGGCAACAGGGATGCTTGGCAAGCATCATGCATCCATTCATATGCTTTTCAAAGCATAAGCAACCACCAGTACATGGTGAGAAGCTATACAAATCAAGCAACAACACAGTATATCAAGCAACATGCATAGATAGAGAAAGTAGTAAGTAATTATCAACCAATTGGTGATCAAATGATCACCAGAGCTTGCAAACACAAGCCATAGGGGCAGCGGAGGAGGAATTAAGAGGGAGAGGAGGGGAGGGGAGAGAGAGCACCGATGACAGGGGTGGAGGACGAGCTTGAAGATGACGAGGGGTGGAGGAGGAGGAGGAGGCGGCGGATCCTCCACCTTGCCGCGACGGCGGCCCCTCCTCGCGGCGGCCCCTCCTCGCCGTAGGGGCAGCTTGTGCTGCAGGTGGCGGGGATGGGAGGACCGCGGCGGCATGCGCCCCTCGCGGAGGAAGGCGGCGGCGACGGCGGCGGCGACGACCATGGAGGATCCAGGCGACCACGGAGGAAGGCGGCGGCGGCGGATCCAGGCGACCACGGAGGAGAGGGGAGAGGGGAGAGGGGAGGAATCCTCCAGGCGACCACGGAGGAAGGCGGCGGCGGCGGATCCAGGCGACCACGGAGGAGAGGGGAGAGGGGAGAGGAGGGGGCTCGGGAGGAGGGAGAACAGGCGGGGAGGGCACGGCGAGAGATGATATAAGTCCCTTAATTCTGTGGCGCACCAAAGCCTGCGCCACAGAAAGAGTTATTTCTGTGGCGCAGCACGACATGTGCGCCACAGAAATACCTACAGTAATAAATGGTGGTGGCAGGATGTGGGCCCCACATAGTTTCTGGCGCACTACCCAAGCGTGCGCCACAAAATTAAGCTATTTCTGTGGCGCACCGTTCCTGGTGCGCCACAAAATAAGTTTCTGTGGCGCATTCAAAACGGTGCGCCACAGAACTAAGCTTCGCCTATAAGGGTTTTCCTACTAGTGAAGGAGGAAAAGTGATATCATATCCACGACAACTCAGCATGAACAGAACTATCCAACCCATGACCTCGAACTCGCAGCCGTAGTGTTAGCCCTGAAGGTTTGGCGTCATTACCTCATGGGTAATCGATGCGAGATCTATTCGGATCACAAGAGCCTGAAGTATATCTTCACCCAGAAAGAGCTGAACATGAGGCAACGAAGATGGTTAGAGCTAATCAAGGATTATGATATGGAAATCCACTATCACCCCGGCAAGGCCAATGTGGTAGCGGATGCCCTGAGTAGACTGCCTTGTCAGTTAAACTCCATGATAGCAAAAGAGCAGCCTAGCCTATACCAAGAGTTTGAGCACTTCAGAATGGAGCTAGTTAGCGAAGGATACCTAGCCAGCATAGAGCTGCAGCCTACCTTGATTGGACAGATCAAAGAAGCCTAGAAGGGAAATGCCAGCATTGACGGAATCAAGAGTCAGATAGCTGCAGGAAAGGCACCAGGATTCACCATAGATGAAGAAGGAGTACTTTGGTATAACGATCGCTTTGTGTGCCGTCGGATTCAGATTGAAGCAAGTCTTCTGAAGTAAGCTCACGACACCCTGTATTCCATTCACCCCGGAGGAACCAAGATGTACCAAGACCTGAAGGAACAATTCTGGTGGCACGGAATGAAGCGAGAGATAGGAAGTTACATCGCCAAGTGTGATATCTGTCAACGAGTCAAGGCAGAACATCAACGACCCGCAGGACTGTTGCAACCCTTACAGATTCCTGAGTGGAAATGGGATTCTGTCGGTATGGACTTTATCACAGGATTGCCCAAATCTAGCAGAGGAAATGACTCCATTTGGGTTGTCATTGATAGGTTGACCAAGGTTGCACATTTCATCCCTGTCAAGACCACATACCAAGGCCCCAAGCTAGCTGAGCTATACATCTCAAGAATAGTCGCCCTGCACGGAACCCCGAAGTCAATTGTGTCAGATAGAGGATCACAGTTCACCTCAAGATTCGGCAGAAAGTGCATGAAGGACTAGGAACCCGTCTGAACTTCAGCACAGCTTATCACCCGCAGACTGACGGACAGACCGAGAGTCAATCAGATACTAGAAGATATGTTGAGAGCCTGTGTACTGGAATATGGATCCAAGTGGGAAGACTGCTTGCCCTATGCAGAATTCTCGTACAACAACGATTATCAAGCCAGCTTACAGATGGCCCCCTTTGAAGCCCTGTACGGAAGGAAATGCCGTACCCCTCTGAACTGGGAAGTCGGAGAAAGCCAAGTCTTTGGACCAGATGTTCTTCGAGAAGCCGAAGAGAAGGTGCACAAGATCCGCGAGTACCTCAAGACTGCACAATCCCGACAGAAGAGCTACGCCGACAAGAGACGCCGAGAGATGACCTTTGAGATTGGAGATTTTGTCTACCTCAAAGTGTCACCCCTCAAAGGAATGCAGAGATTCCAGCTGAAAGGAAAGCTCGCACCCCGATATGTCGGACCCTTCAAAGTTCTGAGTCGCCGAGGTGAAGTGTCCTATCAACTGGAACTACCTGAAGAAATGGCAGCTGTGCACAATGTGTTTCACATCTCACTGCTCCGGAAGTGCCTTGAAGTACCGGAGAAGACTGAAGTATTCAAGAATATAGATCATCGTTCGGTGGATATCAACACAGACTTGACATACCGCGAAGTGCCTATTCGCATCCTGGAAGAAGCATACAGAACCACCCGCACCAGGAGTATCAAGTTCTTGAAGATTCAGTGGAGCAATCACACTGAAGACGAAGCCACTTGGGAACGCGAAGAAGACATGAAGAAAGAATACCCCGATCTCTTTAGTACCTAGTTTTCTCTCGATCTCGGGACGAGATCTTTTGTAAGGGGGAAGGGTTTGTAACATCCCAAATTTCAATAAAATGAACAAGAGAGGAATTCAAGAATCCAAAAATCAGAGTTAACAAAAACTTTTTCATATCATATAGGATCATGCATGTAGAACACCTTGTTATTTATTTTGAGTGTGCAATTGCCATGATACTTGCTTTGTGTTCTCTCTCACTCTAAAACCCTAGCAATGATCACTTGATCACCCAAGGGCAAACAAAAATCAAATAGAAAAGAAAATATAAAACTCCAATTCACCCACACATAAGGCTTAGGCCATTTTTACAAATCTTGGATATAGACCATTTTGGTTTGCACCATTGAGTGTAAATGGATACTAAACATATATTAACAACTTTGGAAACCATCAAACATCATTCAAATCAAAATTGAGACAAATATGAGCTCACATGTGATATGGTCATATGGGACATTTTTAATCTGGTACTCACTTTGAGCCCCTGGCTTTTGAGTTTTCACTTCTACACTTGACCATTTCTTTTCACCTCATCCAAGACAACATCAAGGACTACAACTTTGCTCAAGACCACACCCCAAAATTCCATCTCTATTTCAAATGGCAAGCAAGCAAAGTGGAGACTTTTTATTACAAGCGAAGATCATATGCAATATGTGATTTTGCAAATCAACACCATTTTGATCACCACCACCATCAATCTACTCCAAATATTATCCAATTACAACCCACCAAAAATCTTTCCAAAATTCGAAAATTATTTTCTTGCGGGCATTTATCAAACACCTTTGGGGCAGAGATGGAAATCATGCCCATGCTGAGAAATTGGTTGGACCAAGTCCAAGCCTGAGCCCCTCTGCTGCCCTGGAGCCTCCTCTCACCTCACTGCACCATCCCCACCACTTGCCAAGCACTGGAGCTTGCTCATGTTGACCAGAGCATCCATGCCATGGCATGTCATGCCACCCTCATGCTCCCTCTCTCTCAAGTCGGTTCAGCACCACACCACCATGTACGCAGCGTCCTCTCACCTCCCGAACCAGCCCATGCCCTCCTTGGTCAGCACGACGCGTACACCGCGCCACTCGTGGCGGACACACCGGTGCTGCACGCGCGCCGATTGCACGCACGGCGAACGCCGGACGCGCCGGAGCGTGACGACCCCCGCTCCTCGCGTCACCTCCGCCTTCCCTCTCGCGTCAATCGCAGCCACATCCCTACGCGTCGCCTGGACATGGCCCTGGGCACGCGGGAACGCCGCAGACCGACGGCCGCGTCCCGACCAGTCCGCCATGGGTGAGAGCTCCCGTCAAGATCACCGCCGCTAGTGCCTCGTTTTCCCCACAATCACGCGTCGCCTTCTCGGACGTCGGCAACACTCCGAGCCCATCACTTGCCCCTTCGCAGCCCCGGATCGACCACGACGCCGGTGACCCTGGCTCCCGCACGCCACCTCCCCCAACTATAAAAGCAGCACTCCTCCGCTCAAATGGAGCACACCAATCTCTTCCTCTCATCACCACAGCTCTCCTCGTCGCCTCAATTTCACCGATTAGCCCCTCCATAGCTCCAATCGCAAGATCATCGCCGCCGCCGGTTACAGAGCAAGCCGGAGCGGAGGCCACCCCGGAGACGCGCGGCTGGCCTCCATCGGCTTCACCATCGTCGACAACGTCGGGACCCCCTCCCGACGATCGCCGGAGCTCCGGCGGCCGCTCCGACCCCCTACCTCCGCCTCGCTCGCCTCTGCCTCGTCGTCGACGACAACCTCCGGCCGTTGGATCATCGCACGATCCAACGCGTCCCCTATCTGGATTCGGTGAGTGAATCCCAACGACGCGTGGCCCCGCCCGTCAGGCGCCGTCAGACACGAGCGGGCCGGCCCAACTTCTTTCCCCTGTGTAGCCCAGTAACCCTTCCCGCCTAAGCCCACCAGTTTGAATTTAAATTTTTGAAATTAGGGAATTACTCTCAGATGCTGTTTTCAAAATTAAATAGAATAAAATCCACCCAACCAAATTTTACAAATTTAATATATTTGGAAACCTTAGGAAATTATCTACACAATGCCACTAGTTTGAACCCTAGATCTATTATAGAATTTAATTGAGAAAATAAACAAGACAGGGACTTTTCTACCTTAGAAAAATTATTAAAAATCAACCACAATTGCTTTTAAGTTAATTCCAACTCCTATAAATCACTTTACACTTATACTAATTGTTTTTACAAAAATATGCCATGCTTACTGTGTATGATCATGGCCTAGTTAAATTAAAGGACTATATGACTACTTCTAGTCAAAACTATTGTCCAAAAATATTAATAAATCATATGGGATTATTTTCTCCCATTTAAATCTTGTCATGAACAATCCAAGATGAGGTGGAGACTCTGGTCATAAAAATCTCATATGGTTTGTTGATGATATTAAATCTTTACCATGCTAAGATTAAATTGTATGGGGTGCTACACCCCATTTAAATCATTTTCTTAAAATGATAAGTGTGAAGAGGTTGACTTGGGTCAACCTAGGTCACATATTATGCATAAGAGAAATTAAATCTTAATAAGATAATGAGAGGAAATTATTTCTCTAAATAATTCAAAATAACACTTAATTAATATGAGAGGAAATTATTTTTCTTAAATAAGACCAACACATCCACCAAATTGTAGTAATATGTGATGCTAGTTTAGGTTGTGTAAATCATGTGTGTGCTTAGTTTAGTAAATAAGTTGGGTGTGATGATTGTGTACCCGTATTCGTATTTTAGACGCTAGTACCGAGGAGTATCAAGAGGAGGAGGAGGTCTACTGTCAAGGAGAAGAAGACTTTGACCAGTTTCCCAACCAAGGCAAGATAATACTCTTGCAAAGTGCAAGCTCATCATGAGCAAAGCATTACCCATTTACTTTATGTTTATGAGCCTACTTCCCAGTTTTATTTCCAAGTTTTACTTACTTTTGTTTTATCAAAGTACTGTTGATTCATAATTCAATAGGGTTAATGTTAGATTAGTACAAGAGTATCAAAGTTAGCCTAGAAGCAAAGCAAAGTACTTAGCACCCCTCATACCTAGATGCTAGTGCTAAATTAAAAATGACTACTCTAGATGGGAACATGTGTGGTGAAATGATGATGATGAAAGTTATGAAATGATTTTGAAGGTGAATATGACCAAGAGAAGATAGTGATTTTTGATTAAAAACTAATATTGGTTTGGATGCGATACCTTTCCAATTTTGAGTACCCCCACAATACCTGATTATGGGTAAGGGCTTAACTAGAAGTTTATGTATCTTAGTATGAGTTCCCTCTAAACACACATCATAGGGGTTATGCCGAGGCTGCCTCCGTTGTTGAGAAATGATGTGAATTGAAGTGAATTGTACGGCCAAGCCCTGTGCAGTTCCCAGGTTGACAGTTGGTCTTCACTGGGAGGCCAAGCTCATGGGGAGAGGTGCTCATACTAGGGTTAGTAAATGAAAGGTTATGGTTGATGATCCGCGTACTGTGTTACGATGATTCGGGGTTATCCCGACGGATGAAATCAAATGTTGTGGCACAAGTGTGCAACCTCTGCAGAGTGTAAACCTATTCGAATAGCCGTGTCCACGGTTACGGACGGTTGGAAAGGCCATACAGTTTCCGTGTTAGAATTTGAACATGTTGATGAAATGAATGGTGAATGGTGACTTGAATATTGAAAACACAACAGAGTTGTGGGGATGACACTAATGTTCCCACTTGAGTTAGTTAGCACATGAATAAGTCTTTCAAATACTTGCAAACTAAAATTGGCTTTATGCAAAGAAACTAGAGCTTAGCACCCCTTACTAGAATTGCTAGTACTTACACTAGTATTAGTTTGCGAGTACTTAAAGTACTCACGGCTGTGTCCCTGGCTATTCAAATGGCCAGACTATGAAGGAGCAGCAGTACGAGGAGGACGGTCAGCAGGACGTCTACAACAACTAGGAGTCTGCTAACGTCAAGCGTTGGCCTGTGGACTATAGAGTCCTTGTATCTTACGCTTCCGCTATGAACTTATGTTTGTTCGTTGATCAGTTCGTTGATCACTAGATCAACTATTTGTGTAATATGGATCATGTGATTCCAAATTGTAAGACTTTATGGCTTGTAATAAATGATGACTGTGATACTTAACTATTATGTCTCGCAACAACAATATTCCTGGGATTGCGAGGTATGACATAATAGGCATCCGGACTTAAAAATCCGGGTATTGACGGAGCCACCTTCTCCTTTGGACATCCACCCTTGCACCCCTTAAGCCCGACCCCAAGGCCCTAACCTAGTCCCTCTCTCCCTCTCCAAATCGCACCAGGCCACCAGGCCCAAAGTGGACAACCACCGAACCCTCAAACGAACAGAGGCACATCACGATCGTGCAAAAAGCTATCTCCCGCTCAACCCTCCCTCTCTCCTGTTGTCTCTTGAGCGTTGGCCCTTACGTCAGGCCCTGCACCACCCCCACGTCAGCCCTCGCCTCCCCATTGGCCGCATGCGCTCGCTCGCCCTCCCCGTTGGCCACGGTCACCGCCCACCACCTCCTTCGGCTATAAAATCCCCTCGCCCCAAATGCCTCTCACTCCCACTCTACTCCTCCTCACCACTCCTCCCCTCCTCCCAAAACCACCAAAGGGCGCTGGCGGCCCTTCTCTGCGCCCGCCAAGGCCGCTCAGCTCGGTCACCACGGTGGCCGGAGGGAAAGGATGGCAGCCGTCGGCCGTCCTCTCCCTCCCTTTCCCTTCACTCCTTCCCCACATTCGCCGACCCTCACCGCACGCCGCCCAGTGCAGGAGACATGCCACCTCGTCGTCTGTCCAAGACGCGGCGGAAGAATAGCCGGCGGGAGGAGCTCTGTGGGCGGGAGCGCCTGGACCGCGCGAGCCCTCCACGGCCCCGGGGCGCCGCCACCCGCCTGCCGTCGCCGTCGACCTCTGCCGCCGCCGGTGAGTCCCTAGGCCGACCCTGCCTTTTCTTTCTCCGCCGCACGTACAGGAAGGAGGAAACGACGACTCCAGCCCCCGGTCGTCCTCCCGATCGTGGTCGTGCGCTGCGTGGCCGCATGGCCACGTATTATGCACAGCCCACTGGGCCCTCCCCCTTTTCTATTTTCTTTCTCTTTATTTCTTCACCACCCACTAAACCCCTCCTGGGCAGCCCACTTTCAAATCTGTGCGACCAGAGTTTTCCCGCCCATTTCTATTAGTTTGAAAATTCTGTTGAAATGTGTTAAAACCGAGCACTCAAATGCAAATAACTCCAGATCTACACACCCAAATCGAGTGAAACAAATTCCATTAGTTCACAAATGAAAATATCTTTCCAATGCCACTGGTCCCATATTTTTAGGATTTTTATAACGATTTTTAATGTATTAAACATGATCACTGTATTCTGGTTAGTATTTCTAATTCCTAAATTTGTAGGATTAATATTTTTGAATGAATCCAATTGTGTTAATCTTGTATTGGCCATCTAGGAAAAATAGTGTTAGTCTCTGTTCATGCATATTTGTTACTGTTAGTAATGTGTATGTGTGACATGGATTGTTGAACCAAAACTCTTTGATTTATTAAACCTTGCCACTCTTTTATTTAAAATTGGTCAACCAATGTTTTTAATCTTGCAAAACAAAACCTCTGCATCTTAAACCAGTTCTTTTGTTTTGCTTAAGTTTTCAAATGTGTGGTATATGGTTTGTTTCCTATTTTTGGTGTAGTGTTTTGTTAACAAAATAAAAAGAGAGAAATAATTTCTACCTTTTAAAAAATGTTTGAAAATAAAGATGAATGTTTTTGAGGAAAGCATTGCCTTGTCTTCTTGATAGTGTTATCTACCAGGGGATGTTTAATTCATGCCTTGGTGATAACCCTAGAGGCAATTCCTCATTTGTGAAGCTTTCATACCTTTACTAGGTAAATAAAATGGGTTTTCTTTTAGATGCTTTGTAGTATCTATAAGTCTTTAATATGTTAGCCGTATAAGAGTGGTTAGCTTTTGATTGTTGATTGTTGCATGCTTGTTATGATTGTTGCAATGTGTTTGATTGTGTTCCTTTTATATTTTCCGACGATAGATGCGAACGATTCCGGAGAAGAAGAAGTGGATCGGACAAGGATTTTATTTATATTGTTGGTATTCTTATATTGATGAAGTTGAAGAAGTCCAGGGACAAATAAGCCAAGGCAAGCCATCTTTTGATCTCTGATATGATGTCTCTTTGGATGTCATCTTGTGCTATCAATAGCATCTTGGTTCTATGTGTGATGATCTCCATATTGTTGTCATCTATGCTTGGATGCAAGCATGGTACCTCTAGTAGTTTTATCTTGTCAAGGTCTTGGTAATTGGTTGGGTGTATGGTATCATGGCCATTGCTATCCAACTTGTTTTCTATATTTAGCTTGAATATGTTCCACCTCGGGACAAGATTCATACTACACCCCCTTCTAGTGTAGATGTATCAATACCATGTTTTTGGTGTATTCTCAAATTGTGATGAGTATGCCTGATTCCCTTAATGGTGTTGGTGTTGGTCAATTCTCATCCCTATCTATTGATTGGGTTAGATAGCACCACAAATCTGAAAGTATATTTCCTCTTGTGTTGTCATAATACATGCTTAGCTCAAGCAAGTATGATCCACTCCAATACCTCTTTTTCATACCCTCAATGGCGTGATGACCCTCATCTCGGCCATAGTGTTGTATTAGTTCAACTCATGAAACTTTAGGTTGGGAACCCCTCAAGGTTTACCTTGTTGTAAATGTTTATGAAAACCTTGGGTGAGGCAATCTTACCCAAGCGTATGGTTTATGAAAGGAAAGGATCTTGACAAAGATGGTTGGAAAGAGGAAAGTGTGTGTGACTTGGGTTTTTGAGAAAAACGACACATGGTTCTTTGTATTCGCCCGGAACAACTAAACAGCGCAACCATAGCTACTCCAACGTGGGCACGGGGCTTAACTTGACGTTTGTTCTTCTTAGCATGAGGCACCGCACAACTATACAAGGGTACGGTTACCCCCGAGTCCGGGTTGTCATGGTTGGGACAATAGTATAACGGGAGGCCTTCGGGGCTGACCCGTCCGGAAGACACTATGGGTCTCCTGGCTTGGCGGTGGAGCCACGCTCAAGAGGAGGTGAGCTGCCACGGTGCCGGGGAGGTACATACTCCATAGGGTAGGACCTCGTGTTAAGTCGAATGGGCGAAAGGTTATGTCCGGGTATCCGTCGTGGCATATGTCGTTATGCGGGGATGATGCCCACACGATAGGTATCCGGATAGTTGTGGTGAAAGTGTGCAAACTCTGCAGAGTCAAAACTATTCGAATAGCCGCGTCCGCGGTCATGGACGGTTGGGATGGCCGTTACAGAGCTGTGTCGAGTTTTGGTTTTGAAAATGATTTCCAAAGGAAATGTGTGTTGGAAGTACCGGAAGGGTACGGGAAAGATGTTGTGCCGACCATGTGGAGATGGTCGAGGAAAATGAAACAAAAGTGGGTGACCCTTCCTAGTGTTTCATGTAGAGGAACTCTTCTTTAACAAAGATATAGAGATGTCATAGGACTTCCCTAGTATCCCCATCAATTGAGATGGCGGTATGCTACCTCTTCTTTAACAAAGATATAGAGATGTCATAGGACTTTCTTAGTGTCCCCTTCAACTGTGATGTGGGATGCTATATCCACAAGAGAAACTGATTCTCTTTCACATGCTATATCCACAAGAGAAACTGATTCTCTTTCACGCTATATCCACCAGAGAAACTATTCTTCCTCTCTTGTCTTCTTTAGTTAGAATTGTTATCACCTTCTTGATGGTTTGCGAGTACAATTCAAATGTACTCACGGCTTTGTCCCTGGCTATTTACTTGGCCAGACCTGGAGGACTTCGACAGATGAAGAAGGAGTTGACGACGTCTATGCGAGCTAGGAACGTCTTCCCAGTCAGTTGCCTGTAGGGTTATGGATGACTTGGGCTCTCGCTGCTTTGATGATTACGCTACTCGATGATTAGATTAGGCCCTTCGAGGCTATCTTGTAAAGATGGGTCATGTGACCTTATTGTAATTTTCTTATTCCGTTTTGTAAAGGATGATGTAATTTGATATAGTTCGGTTATGTGTTCACGGCTACCCGATCATGAACGTGAACTATGTACATAACAGGGTATTTGGACAGTAGTCCGGGGTCCCCACAGTGAGTATCGAGCTATCTGACTATGGGAGACCTAAGTTAGCATGGACGCGTTAGAAAACAAGTACTTGAGAAAACCTTCTGAGACAAATTGTTTCTTGAGAAAACGGAAGAATAGCTTCCAATTTTCTTATCCCGTCAAAACTTCAAATTCTTACCTTGCTCTCTGATTTCCAAAGAATTTGAAACCGTTTTGACTCTACTACATCACCTTGTTCCAAAACTATCTATTAGACGATGTCCCCAACTAAGACCGGAGACTCGAACTCAAAGATGGATCAATCCCTCCGGAAGACTCATGTATCTCCAACAGCAGCTATTGAAGATTGGATGCCGACTTAGTCGTGCACATAAAAGAATAATAAGATCATGTCTTTGGTTGTCACCAAAGTCGGTCAAGGAGCTGACCTTGATCCTCTGTGGACTCGCCTTTTGCGGTCGACGGGGATCAAGTCCTGATTCTGACTAGTAATTTTAGGCCAGCCACTGAGAATATGTCGACTTTGGGAGAACCTCAACAGCTACCCCTTCGAAGACCTCACATCCTTGGGATGATGAGACCCTCGGTTCTGTGATTTATTTCCACCTCAGTGTCGACGAGTCAATACCAGGCCTGCGTCACCGGCAACTAGGTCAAGAGTCCTTGTTGAAGACATTGTCAGCCAGATGAAGACATCAGCATATGTGACCAGCCCCAAACCTATAGGATGGATAGGACAAACTCAATCGCTTTGATTGAGCTACCCCGCGCATTAGGAATTTCTGGGTACTTAGAGTACCATGTCTGGTTTGATGATTGCTTGTAGTTCCCTAGTGTGCTGCCTTGAGTGTTTTTATCTGTTTGTTGTGTGTATGATTGTCTTGGTCTTTAGGTCTGAAAAACACTCTTAGTGTGATAACCCAACATAGGAAGCCTCCCTAATATGTTCACCCTCAGCTACCTGACGATAAAATGCTAACTTCTAGTTATTGGACAAGTTAACCTGTTAACCATCGATTTTCAACCATCGGGAAACAAACCCAGACCCCTATCTAACTACTTTCAAGATCCGAAGCATATCTACTACGCCAAGAAAGCAAAAGCCCCTACTTTCAAGAGTGACGACTAACTCGCAGACTTGGTCTAACCAGGGAGTATAGTCGCGCTAACCTCGTGGATACCTTTTTGAAAACTACCCTCTAACACACTGTCTAACAAGCTGAGAGAGCAATAGCGTCAAAGCCAAGCTACATCACATGGTTCATCTGGTCCTCATCAAGTGAAGCTCATGAAGATACCTCAAGACTCAAGATTAGGTGTAATTTACCCGCTCACTTCCTAACTGGTATAAGTCAACGCCGACCCTCAAGCTGAAGATTGTCTCCGGACCTTTGTTTTCATGGACAACTACCAGGCGCTTCATCGACTTACTAACTTACCGCGCGTTATAAGGTTTAGTAAACACCGTGAGTGCCTCTTGAAGTCGTGGACTACACATCGCCCATGAAGATCCTTCAACTGATTACGGAAGATCGACGACTTCTTCAGAAGCTCCAGACAGAGCCATAAGGCAGAAGTTCGAGTTCCACTAAAAATTGGAGCTGACCCTAAAATTTTAAACCTTTCTAAAACACCGTTGGAAACTTGGGATGCACTAACTCCCCTTGAAGCTGTGGACTGCACCTCGCTCCCTGAAGATGCTTCAACTCAAGACGAGAGAAAGATCACTTCTTCGAAAGCACCGACAAGACCGTGGCTGAAGCTCTGAGTTTTCAGGAACACCTCTGAACAATTTCAAGGGTGTCTTCCACTAAAATTTGAAGTTAACTCTAAAAAGTTTTTAACCCCTAAAGCACCGTGAGTGCACTAACTCTCCAGAATCTTGAACTGCTAGGATCGCTAGAAGCTACAGATCTAACACCTACATGGAGTAGTCAACCTCTTCATGAAGCTCGCCATCGGCAGGAATCCATCATGTCTCCTAGAAGATGAAGCAACGACCTTTCAACAATGGCACATCTACAGAAGAATGGAGTCTAACTTTAGTTAAACTTTACAACCCCTCTAGTCCTACGCTTAGTAATCTCGGGACGAGATTATTTTAAGGGTGGAAGATCTGTAACACCCCAACTTTTTGCAAGCTTGTTTAATTATCCAAAGTGCAAAAATCGGGGGGAACAAAAACTTTTTCTATAGACTAATTAAGATGAATTGCCTTGATCTATTTGTTATGATGAATTGCCTTAATCTGTTGGTAGATGAATTGTCTTGATTTGCTTGTTGAGTTTTGTTTTGAGCTACCCTTAAGAACAACACCTCTAGTAGTTAAACAAGCAACTCACCTAACAAAACACATGTGTGGTTTAGGAAAAATTGTTTTCCTTCTTACTACATCAAACCCTTCTCCTGATGGCAACATCTCATACTAGGAAAAAGCTTATAGGTGGAGGCAAAGCGTGGCGTACCACGGACGTGCGCCGTGGAAAGTGTTGCCGAGCGCACACAGAGGTCGCCGCGCGGCCGATGCGGGCATACGCAGCGACCCGCGCCTCCCGGAGAAAACGCGCCGGGAAAATTCCTGGCATGGGCTCGACGATTCGGGCGGGCCCGAAGCTATGCCAGGCGCACCGGCCCAGTGCCAGCCGGCGGTCATTTGGTTGTGTAGAAGGCTGCAGATGGACATGTGAGTGTTGGGTGGGTGGGTGGGTGATGTGTGGGTGTATGGCTGGACATGCTGGGTTTGGACGGACAGGTATGGTGGGATGTGCTGTATGTGGCTTCTCACTCACACACTCACTACACTCCACTTCTCCACACAAACCCGAGCCTTCTCCCAACCCAGCTCATTTTTGCCTATTCCTATCCCCAATTTAGCTAATTTGACCAAACAAAATCATATTTTTTGAGCAAATCTTCCCTTCCTACATGCATCTCCCACATCCCCCTATGTAGATCTAGATCTACTATCCCGCATTGACCGCTCAATCTAGATCTAGATCTAGAAAGTCGGCTTCCATACGCCATTGTCGCGGCGCGTCGTCTCGATCTCGTCGACAATTATATCAAACAAATAGGTGATTAATGAACAAATTGAGGAATGAAATCGACGTATGTTGGACATTTGAAGCAAAGCTCTCGTGTGTGGCATATATATATGTTGTGTTTGTGCTTGTGCTTGTGTGTGTTGGCGTTGAAAATGAGTTGCCAACGTTGCGCCGAAATGTTGATTCTTTAAGTTTCCGTTTCGGCACATTTCTGGCGCTCCTATGTCCTACCGTGTAGGAAGGTCATGCCGAAATTTTCCGTGAAAACTACCGACGGATGCATGGTTCTAATCAATTATGTAATCTTACCATGCAGGCGATAATGGTTATCGAGATGAGTGAAAGCATCGTGATGAGATATCTGAAACACGCGATCATCGACATGTATGAAAATAACCGCACGGAGGTATTGTGTCCGTGCCGGAGATGCAAACGAGGGAAATGGTTTGACCCGTATTCAGGCAAATTGCAGGGGCACCTGCTCACTAATGGTTTCATGCATGGACACACTCAATGGATGAGTGATGATGGCGCGGAGGTCAATGGGGCGACGGCGGCAGGTGGTAAAAATGGCCGGCAAGAAGGAGGGCATCATGATATTGATGACGATGAAGAGTTTGTCGCACAGGACGATAACCTTGACGACGACAATAACCTTGACGACGACGAAGAGGTGCCGCTAGCTTCAGTCGTGCGGGACCCTCATCTTCAAGATCTGCTTCTCGAAAAGACGAAAGGCGCCAAGCGGAAATCAAAGCTTGAGCAACTCGAGATAGACTCGAATACTCCGTTGTACGACTCAGGTCGCGGGTTGGGGGAGTCTCGCTTGAGAGTAGCTCTCGATGTGCTGCAGATGAAGGCGAAACACGGATGGACGGACACAAGCGTCGACGACATCCTGGAATACGTGAAAGATCTCCTTCCTGCCGGGAACACGTGTCCTGGTAGTCTAGCCGAGGCCAAGAGAATCACGTGCCCTCTCGACTTACCCCACGAAAAGTATCACGCCTGCATCAACGACTGTATCATGTATCGCAAGGAGCACATGGACAAGACCAAATGTCCTGTGTGTGAAGCTGAACGGTACAAGAAAGGGAAGAAGAAAGCTCCTCGGAAAGTTGTGTGGTACTTCCCGCTCGCCCCCCGGCTGCAACGGTTCTACGCGGACCGCAAGGAAGCAAAGCTCATGCGCTGGCACGCAGAAAGAAAGGAGGCAGTGTTGAATGATGAAGAGCGGATTGAGCACCCAGTGCTGACGCACCCTTCGGATGCAAGCCAGTGGAAAGCATTAGACAATGAATTCGGAAGTTTTGGGGCAGATCCCAGAAACATCAGGTTGGGTGCGAGCACGGACGGATTCAATCCGTTCGGAAACCAGAGCAGCACACATAGCACATGGCCCGTGTTTGTATGGATCTACAACCTCCCGCCCTGGCTGTGCATGAAGAGGAAGTACATACAGATGAGTATGCTAATTCAAGGGCCGACACAGCCAGGAAACGATATCAACATGTATCTCGAACTATTAAAGGAGGAGCTTGAAACGTTGTGGGCGGAGGAAGGGGTAGATACATGGGACGCCGTCGCGGAAGAATATTTCCCTTTGAGAGCCGCGTTGATCACGACGGTGCAGGACTACCTCGGATACGGTTACATTTCGTGCCAGGTGTGCCATGGACACAAGGCATGTGTCAGGTGCATGGAAGAGACGATGTTTTTGCAGCTTGGTAAGGATCCCGGCTCTTCGAAAACAGTTTACATGGGGCATCGAAGGTGGCTACAGAAGACTGACCCGTGGAGAAAGCGTGGAGATCTGTTCGATGGTACAAATGAACCCCGAGGACCTCCACGTAAGAAGAGCGGCGAAGAGATCGATACATTACTGAAAGGTTGGAAGGAGTGCCCTGCGCCGGGAAAGATTCGTCAAAAGCCTGGAGAGAAGAAGAAGAAAAAGGAAACGACGCCGCTCATTGGTGTATGGAAAAGGAGGTCCGTGTTTTGGGACTTGCCGTACTGGAAAATTCTCGATACACCTCACTGCCTTGATGTCATGCATATTACAAAGAACGTGTGCGAGAGCTTGCTTGGCACTCTTCTCAACATGCCGGACCGGACCAAAGATGGGCCGAAAGCAAGACACGACCTGAAAGTTTTGGGCATCAGGGAAGAGCTTCAGATCCCGGCGGCCCAAGAGGGACATTCGGAGGAGGAGGCGGACGGCGGTCAGAAGCGCAAAAGGATTAAGCAGCCAGACTATTACTGTCCCCCCTCCTGCTTCACTTTTAGTCCGGCCGAGGTCGATCAATTTTTCAATTGCCTTCTAGGAGTCAGAGTGCCCTTCGGTTACTCCGGGCTAATAAGCAGATACATGGACCCCAAGAAACGAAACTTCAGCGGCATGAAGTCTCATGACTGTCACGTGATGATGACGCAGATTCTTCCGGTTGCAATCCGAGGTATAATGGATGACCATGTCCGTGCAACGCTGACTGGGCTCTGTAACTTCTTCGACGTCATAACTCGGAAGTCGATAAGCGTGAAGAAACTCGCAAGGCTCCAGGAAGAGATCGTGGTGATCCTATGTGAGCTTGAGATGTACTTCCCGCCTGCATTCTTTGACGTGATGGTCCATCTGTTGGTCCATATCATGGATGATATCGTCAGTCTAGGGCCGGCATTCTTACACAACATGATGCCGTTTGAAAGAATGAATGGGGTCATTAAAGGATACGTTCGTAACAGGTCACATCCGGATGGAAGCATCGTACAGGGCTGGCTCACCGAAGAGTGCATCTCTTTCTGCACGAATTATCTAGACATCGAGGACCCTGTTGGTTTGCCTCAAAACAAGCACCTCCGCAGGTTCGAGGGAGTAGGCCACAAAAATGGAAGGAAGGAACTGCACGTGCACATGTCTGGTCGGACTTCCGACTTTGACAGGGCCAACTTAGTAGCGCTACAACACATTGACTTGATCGATCCTTGGTTGAAAGAGCACAAAACCATGATAGAGAACAGTGGCAAGCCGATGATGACGGAAGCAGAAATATA
Organism: Lolium multiflorum; assembly: GCA_030979885.1. Lineage (NCBI taxonomy): Eukaryota > Viridiplantae > Streptophyta > Magnoliopsida > Poales > Poaceae > Lolium > Lolium multiflorum. The sequence goes on from JAUUTY010001295.1 coordinate 65,353, forward strand.
CAGAGAGCACAACTCCTCTTTCGCGCGCTGGTTCAAAGACCACATTGATGCTAATCCCCCACCAATGGATTCTGACAAGGATAAACTAGTATTGGCCTTGTCACATGGCCCCGCGCCCAACCTCATGACTTACCAAGCGTACGATATCAACGGGTACACATTCTACACGGAAGAAAAAGACAAGAACAGTGTTTACCAGAACTCAGGGGTAACGATGGATTCCTGGACGGGTGACGTAAAGACTAGATACTACGGAAGAATCGAGGAAATCTGGGAGCTTAGCTACGCTGGGGAGAAAGTGCCGATGTTCCGTATCAGATGGGCTAAGAGCGTCACAAAAGAAGACCGGTATTTCACCACCATGTTTCTACCCGAAGCCAACAAATCAAAGTCCACGAACGCCACCGCGCAGAATGAGCCATGGGTACTGGCAGAACACGTGCACCAATGCTTCTTCATAACCGACCCATCCAGGCCTAGCCGTGTTATCGTGAGGAGAGGCAAGAGGACCATCGTCGGAATGGATGGAGTCGCCAACGAGGAAGACTTCGAAGGACAAGTCGGAGACCCAATGATGGAAGAATCCGAGGACGAAGACACAACATACACCACAAGAAGAAGCAGGACCACGCTACCGAGGTCAGGTCGACCCTTCAAAAGAAGAAGTCACGACACGGGGCTAAATTATTCAACGACGAGCAAGAAAAGCAAGAAGAAAGCGAAACACTCTTCTCAATCGATGATGTAAAACTTTATTTGCAATCTATAACTCATATTTTGTGTAATTCATAACTACTCATATGGTCATGGCCAATATTTTATGTATGACTAATTAATATTGTGTTGGTCAATATTTTGTGTATGTATAACTCATTTTTTTAATGCATAATTAACTCATATTGCTTGGTTATTATCTTGAAAAGAGAAGGAAATAAAATAGTATAGGATTTGTGGGAAAAGAAAAGAAACATAAAAGAAAGTGAAAAGAAATAAAGAAAAGAAGAAAAATAAAATAAAATAGAAAAGGAAATGGCCAGCCGGGGTTGGGGACAAGTCCCAGTGTAAGCGGAGCTCACCTTATGCCGGCGCACCACACATTTGGTTATTAGGGGTATAATTGTCCCCGTGAACAAATCATGTGGTCTTATTTGGCTTAATATAGGTAGGTCCGGCTCTGGGCGGGACACCCGCTGCGCGACCCTCTTCTCCCTCCCCGTTCTGTCCCTCGAGCGCCACCGCCCTTTGTCGATCTCGGCGCCGCATGCATTGATCTCTGGCGCGCCGTGTGAGCCCGGACAGAGACCTCGGCGCACGCCGGAGCTTCCGCGCAAGGAAGCGGGGCATCGCCGCGGAGGAGGAGGGGAGGGCATCACGCGCCGACCACCTTCTCCCTTTGTCGGCAGGAGGAGGGCGTTGCGTGCCGGCCACCAGGTCCGGAGAGGGAAGCGAGCGGGCGTCGCCACCATCGCCGTTGGTAAGAACCCCTCTCCCTTCCCCTCTTCCTTCCCCTCTCCATCCCCCTCTTCCTTCCCTCTCTCGCCTCCGATTCTTGCTTTAGTTCTTTGCGGTAGGTCTTCTGTTCTTGATTGAATTTGTACATTGAATTGGCTGGTTGATATAGCATGTCTTTGGTTGATATAGCAATAATGCTCTCTGGTTCATTTAAAAAATGATGAAATGAACACTTTAGGGTTCAATTCATTCTGTGTTTCATTTAAAACAAAATAAAAATGATGTACATGGTTCTCTGGTTCATTTAGTTTAGGAGTAGCTATAATAGTAGGGTGTTTTATGCTATGATTTATGATGAAAATAAAAACTAGACACTAGGCAGTATGTTAGTTCTTCATTAAATGAAAATGAAAATGAAAATGAAAATGGTTTTGCTAGCTAAATTGTAAAATTCTGGTTCAATTCATTCTTTTAAATTAAGAAAATGAAAATAAAAATGCTTGCAGTACCTAGGTAGCTAGGCAGTAGGGTTTTTGGTTATGCTAATGCCAATTCATATAAATTAAAGTAACAATTAAGCTCTCTGGTTTGAAACTAAACCAATTTTAAAATGAAATGCAAGATGCAATCTTATGCTAATAATATGATGGTTCTCACGGTTAAAATAATTTAGTAGGTTTAGTTAATAAAATTTGCTAGCAGTACATGGTTCATTTAAATGAAATGAACACTACTTGGCAGTAGCAAATGCTGCTTAGTTCATGTTGCTTAGGTATTTAGTTCATTAGGTGGAGTTCATTGCTGGTTAGTATTTAGGGTTTCAATTTATATTTACTAAATGCTTTATACTAAATGTACGGTTTTGTAGTTTGATATGGAAATGCAAAATCACGATTAGCTAGCTAGGTTCATTAGTTGATTTATGTTTGGTTTACACATTCTTGATTCTTGTTTATTAAATTTTTAGGGTTCATATATAGCAAGAATGCATTCTCTGGTTCATTTAAATGCCTAATGAAATGCATTCTCTGGTTCATGCTAATAACAAGAATGAAATGCTAATATACAAAATGAATTGCTGCCAGTGTAGGTGTTGCATAATCATGCTCATAACATGAATGAAATGATGCATTGCTTGCTCATGCTCATGCTCTAACAAGAATGAAATGCAAAAATGCTGCCATAAATTGCTACTGGTTAAAAATGCTCAATTGTTTGGTTCAAAATGCTCATGCATGCTCACTGGTTGTAAATAAATTTGGTTCAAAATGAAAATGCATCATTACCTACTGCCAAAAAAAGAAAATGAAATAGAGGTTTGGTTCAAAATTGATTTTACTTGCAGTAGCTAAAATGAAAATTGATTTTGTTTAGTTAATTGGCCAGTGCATGTACAAGGTGAAGGAATGTCACTTTAATTCCACTTATTTGTACACCTTTTTCTCATTTGTATTTCTCATAGCATTCTTATCATGGATTAGTTTTACGGACCCCAAGTAATTCCACAAACTTATGTATATATAGTATATTTGGTTTCTGTTGGGGGTATATGATTGTGGTGCCCCTGTTTGGATGATTTTATTCATCCACACATATTTTCTTCTTTGATAAATTGATGATGTCTACGTTCACACTCCTTTCACAGTAGGCAGGTGTTGGGCCTCAAGTGCAGAGGTTTGTAGAACAGCAGCAAGTTTTCCCTTAAGTGGATCACCCAAGGTTTATCGAACTCAGGGAGGAAGAGGTCAAAGATATCCCTCTCATGCAACCCTGCAACCAGAAAGCAAGAAGTCTCTTGTGTCCCCAACACACCAAATAGGTGCACTAGTTCGGCGAAGAGATAGTGAAATACAGGTGGTATGAATAAGTATGAGCAGTAGTAACGCAGCAGTAGTAACGGCGTGTAGTTGATGGTGGTAGTATTGCAGCAGTAGTAACACAGTAAAACAGTAAACAAGCAGTAGTAACTCAGCAGTATTTGGGAACAAGGCCTAGGGATTACACTTTCACTAGTGGACACTCTCAACATTGATCACATAACAGAATAGATAAATGCATACTCTACACTCTTTTGTTGGATGATGAACACATTGTGTAGGATTACACGAACCCTCAATGCCGGAGTTAACAAGCTCCACAATAATGCTCATGTTTAGGTAACCTTAAGTGTAAGATAGATCAAAAGACTAAACCAAGTACTAGCATAGCATGCACACTGTCACCTTCATGCATATGTAGGAGGAATAGATCACATCAATATTATCATAGCAATAGTTAACTTCGCAATCTACAAGAGATCATGATCATAGCATAAACCAAGTACTAACACGGTGCACACACTGTCACCATTACACCGTGTAGGAGGAATAAAACTACTTTAATAACATTACTAGAGTAGCACATAGATAAATTGTGATACAAAACACATTGCAATCATAAAGAGATATAAATAAGCACTTCACTACGCTCTTCAACAGTGAATAAGTACTTCGTGAAATATAGCCTAAGAGACCCACACGGTGCACACGCTGTCACCTTTACACACGTGGGACAAGGAGTCTCCGGAGATCACATAAGTAAAACCCACTTGACTAGCATAATGACATCTAGATTACAAGCATCATCATATGAATCTCAATCATGTAAGGAAGCTCATGAGATTATTGTATTAAAATATGAGAGAGATGAACCACATAGCTACTGGTACAGCCCCGAGTCTCGATGGAGAACTACTCCCTCCTCATGGGGAGCAGCGGTGATGAAGATGGCGGTGGAGATGACGGCGGTGTCGATGGAGAAGCCTTACGGGGGCATTCCCCTTCCGGCGGGGTGCCGGAACAGAGACTCCTGTCCCCAGGATCTTGGCCCGCGATGTGTGAGCGGCTACGGAAGGTTTACGTAGGTTTTAGGTCGTATGCCACTGGGTTTCGCGAGCGGAGACTTTATATAGGCGAAGAGGCGCGGAGGGACGGGGGCCACACCATAGAGGCGCGCGGCCCCCTACAGCCGCGCCAAGGTATCATCACAGGGGCCACTGTGGCCACATACGGCGGTTCTCGTGTGTTACGGATGCTTAGGGCAAAATAGGAACACAGGTCTTGATTTCGTGGAACCGAGAATATTTCGTTACTAGGATTTATGAAACCAAAAACAGCGCAGAAAACAGGAACTGGCACTACGGCATCTTGTTAATAGGTTAGTTCCGGAAAATGCATAAATATGACATAAAGTGTATAAAACATGTAGATATCATCAATAATGTGGCATGGAACATAAATTATCGATACGTTGGGCGTATCAATAGCCCATTACTTGATGTACATGCTTCTACGGGGAAA